>SNQJ01S0051225.1:45332-69216 GCA_010110895.2 Picea sitchensis
TTTTTCTTTTTTTTTTTGCTTTCTTTCATGAATAGACCTAGAGATCCAAAAGGTAGATACATTAAATCTAAATCAGACCTTTCAACCAAAGTTCCTTCCCACCTTTTTGGAGGAAAGAACGTTCCACTTATAAAATCCGCAAACTGATACCGAAAAACATGAGCTAGCTCAACTCAAAGAGCTAAGGTAGTCTCTGAAGGGACTAACACAGGGAGCACTATAGAAAAATAAATTGAAGCATAAATCATATTAGGATAGGAGGCAAAACCACTCGAGCCTTCCACAGAACCAAACAATACAACCTTTGCTTTTACAACACCACTAGGAGATCCTAATTTTGAAGACATCATAGACCCTGAATAGGTGAATCTTTTGTTTGGTAGTTCAGCCAATGTAATTATCTCTCAAACTGACACCGAAAATTTGGCACCAATAGTATCAACCGACTCGCGTAGAGTCCTAGACATCCAATCCATAGGAAGACCTTTCCATCAAAGGGAAACCTTATTCTCTTCAAAGATAAAACCACCTAGGTACTCTCTTTTTGGAAACCAAGCCAATATGGATGATCAGGAAGACAATAACAATATAAGACATGGGGAGGAAGAAGAAACTGGAAACCAAATAAAAACTACCTTCAGGTTTTCGATTTTTGACACCACCCTAAATGTCAACATGAAGAATATTCCTCTCTCAGAAATGACTAGGTATTTGGACCAACCCTCGGCCATGCATGGCCGAGAGTTTCAGTTAACTCACCCATAGCTTTTTGTTTTGTCAAAAACTTTCCTTTTTTCATGCTTTTTTCGGTCCATGCAGGCTATTTTGGGTCATCCAGCGTGTACATGCATGCAGTAATGGATTAGGGCGCATGGGCCTTTATTCAAGAGGATTTTCAAAGAGTTTGTTTAGCAGTGTTTTGGAAAATAAGGGATATGAGTTGGCCTGATGCCAGGTAAGCATGTGTGGTGCAATTTAGGGTTATAACAGATTCCCCCTAATGTGTGAGGTCATAAGAGCATCTGATGGACGAAATACATTAACAATCTTTACTGATGTGTCGAACGAATGAGCCCGAGCATCAAGAACCAAGAGGTTCCGTCTACAAAATAAAAAATGTCTCACTAAGGCGGGCATACCCATGCTCGGGATAAAATAGAACCATGGCTACCAATCAAATACATTGTAGATCCATGTCAAATAACTACAAAGAGTAGCCGTGAACAATACACAGTGGAGCTACATCTCGAAATCAGAAAGATATACATATAGAGTATCCATCTTCCAGAATCTGATTCGGCCTGATGGTTGGAGATGAGATCTTCAGAGCTCAAGAAACAACTTCAAAATCTTCAAAACTCAGGTAGGAGTGTAATATGAGTGTACGAATGCACTACCCAAAGGTCTTCGACGACTCGTCGGTCATGGACTTGATAATATTGATGATCAGACTGAAGGCTTCAGTGATTTCGAACAAGGACTTGATTGGATGTTCAGGATGGTCGGGTATGCGAACAAGAGACATATTGCAGAGGGGCTGACTCAGGCTTAGTGACAAAACTCCCTTGGAAAATAGCACGACAAATGATGAGACTCAGGTAACATGTATGTTAATCATAAGTCTACGAAGCAGAAGGCAACGCAAAGTCTCCATATGTTTGGAAGAATAATCAAACGGTGGAGGACACAACTCTATATAGCGAGAAAAGATTCCTAAGGTCGTACTACATCCCATAGTCTGATGAAAAAACAGACAGATGTGCTTTATCCAAGGGTGACTCATTATGCTGCCAATAAAGAAAATACTTTTCCCTTCCTCTTTTCGAGGTATATTTGATTTTTTTGTTCTTTTCAATAATTGTGGAAAAATAATAAAGGAATATTATGTTACAATGGAGGAACAAGTATTGCAAACATACAAGTTCAAGGAACAAGGACAAGACTGATGTTCTAGTAAAATGATACTCAGGAAAAATCCTCCGACGGCCAAAGGTGTTAAGACGCAGAAGCAAACTGTCACAAGGCTAGTGCATAAGATATGGAAATGCGATTAATAAAACATACAATTGTAATGTCCTTCGATGTAAGTTTAACGAGCCTAGAGAAGGTAAGCTCTGTCGTTTTTCATATTTAGAGAGTCTGAAAAAACATAAAAGGATACTCCATTGGGGTACCTTTTTTTAAGATAGTCTAGTCGGTTCGAAAAAAGGGTAAACTAGCACCAATTAGACGTCGATTCAAAACCATTTTAACGAGTGTGACAAGGATAAGATCACTCAGCCATTTTTATATTTTTAAGGAGTCTCAAAAAATATTAACTATGGACTCTGTCAGGAATATTGTTCTGGAGAAATTTAACGAGTGTGAAAGAATAAGGTCACTCGACGATCTTTTCAATTTTAGGGAGTATGAAAAGAGCTTAACTATGGACTCCATGGGGGTTTCCTTTTCATAAGTTTAGTCCCTCAGGCCCGAAAAAGGGATAAAATTATACCTGAGAGTACTCTTCTAAAGAATGAAAGTTCCATAGAGTATACCTTTGTTCGTATAGTTGACCGTCTGGACCGAAAAAGGGGTAAACTACCGTTGGACAGACGTGACTTCAAATTTCAGTTTAATGAGCGTGAAAGGCCACAAGATCACTCGAAAATCTTTTCATGTTTAGAGGGTCTGAAAAGGGCTTAAAAGGAGACCCGTTAGTTTTTGGGAGTCCTGAGGATGAGATAAAGGGCGAAGAATAATCATGCAAATGAGGCTCAAACTCATATTCAGGAAAGACTATAAGGACTCCCGAGCCTACAGTGTTTTAGAGACGACATGGACACCATAATGCAATGAGGACCTGCCTAGGGCATCCATGTTCTGGTAAGCTCTACCGCCAATTTGCGACACTTCTAAAGTATATATGATGGTTCTGTGTCACAACCTGATGGGATCGATCCTATGGCAGAGGAAAAAGACAATGAGACACAAAAGTCGGGGTAGTAACCTAACCTATATGCTCAAGTTGATTCTTGGAAAAAATTTCATGCACCATCAAAATTTTCTCAAAACTCAAAAAAAGTGTCCCAATACCCGATCAAATCCCTCCCATATAACTCCTGAATCACTCTAAATGGATTTTGGTATAAAGAAATTGATAAGGGAGGCCAAAAAAGGGACAAAAAGAGGCAAAAAAGTCTATAAATAGAAGTTGGCAGCTCATTATCACCATTGCTGATTTGGAAATTGACTTTGGAGCCAAAAGACCTCCTTTGATAAAAACGGTGATTCCGGGAGCTATAGTGGATGAAATGAACTTCCACTTGGACCAAGTAAGTACAAACTCCCCTATCTAGCTATGCAATCCTTTAATTTTTCATTTGATTTCATTTTTTGCGTGGGTGTCGACCTTTAAAAGGTCGACCCTAGGTCCACGCGGGTTGTCTCTAGACAGGCCGCATGTACACTCGGGTAGAGTAAAGCCTGCTCACATGTACACGCGACTGTCGCCTCTACAGCCTGCGTGGACCCCCTTTTATAGAAAAAAATAACTAAACAACCCTTACTAAACCTCCTGAACTTTGTTGTGTTGGTAGGATGTATGTCCACTGGAGGGAAAGAGAGCATGAAGCAATCAGTGAGTTGGTTGCGGGAGATCCGAATGTCGTGGCCGCGTTGATGCAATGTGGTTTACTTAAGTTATTCCTGTGTCCATTTATGCGAGTGAAAATGAGGCTATTGAATGCCTTGATTGACTATTGGCACCCTGATGAAGAGGCCTTTATGCTAGAGGGGCAATCACTGGTGCCCACCACCGAGGATATCTATTTTTTGACTGGCCTCTTAAGGAGAGGGGAACCAGTCAATTTCAGGATGTTTCTAGCGGGGCCACTTAATATAGCAGACTTGATAGCCCTGCACTGTGAGGATGGGACTAACCGTTTGAGCTCCCAAGTTCCCATCAGTAAGATCACTGACCTATCATTGCAGGCGATATTATTGTTTATTGGGCGGATTATCGGTTCCGCAGCCTTGCATCAGGCGTCTCGTGCACAGATGAGTTGTGCTACCTAGTTCTTGAATGCACAGATTTTTTACTAGAGTACCACACTACTGGAGTGTATGAAGAGGCAATTAACAGATTTCCATCAGTGGAGACAGAGGAATTTCGAGTTCGGGACGATTTTGTGTTCATTCTTTTTCGAGAGAGTTTCGAGCTTTAGTCCTCGGGAAGTGGTACGAGGACATCAGGCCTCTTTTCCTGCTATATGTAGATGGGCAGTATTACTGCCGCGACAGGGTGGTGGAAGGACCAATGAGTCCTTTGATGATGACTTCTTTGCATGGTTGTCACGGAAGATCCCTTTGATCGAGGATTACCCATATGCAGAGATAGATTTTTCTAGAGATCCTGAAATACCCGTGCCTCTTGGTGAGGAGCGAGGGGAGATGGATAAGTCTCCACCTTTGTATTTTTTTTGTTTGTATATGTAATTTTTATGTCGTTTATGTTATATATATCATTTTTTTATGTGCCAAAGTATTTGACGGGTATACATTTTTTACATGCAGATGTGGGACATGTGCGACCTGCCGATTATGCACAGAACATGCATCATCCTCGGCCAGAAGCCACAGCTGTCACTGTCGGGGGACCAACAGTAGCAGGGAACCTCCCAGCCAGGGAGGCTGAGAGGGTCCTTAGACGAGTTGAGCAGAACTTCATGACACTCACTCGCACAGTTCCGATGGCAGAGATAGAGGACCTGCCGCCATCCATGAAGCCTCATGTAGTGGGGGCACCTCAGAAGTGGGTCCGATTGTTTAGGCATTTATCCCATGCTGTGGAATATTATAATAGGGCCCATAGGCCCTAAACTTATTTAGACTTTTTACGTGCCATGAGCACTACTTGTATATATTTTTTGAGGGCATAAGCCTGACTCATTATTAGTCCCATTTTTGAGGTGCTTGCGTCCATCTATGTACTCTGGTTATTTTATGATGTTATATATGGTTTTTTGATCTTTTGTGTCTTATGGATCACGTGTGCAAAAATGTATTTACATGCTTATGTCAATGTTCTTTCATATGTGTGCAAGATGCCAATCTAAAATTTGATTAGCTAGAGTATCTGTAATTTGGTTTAATCTCCTAGGAACATGAAAATATGTAATATAATCAAAGTTTCATTATAAGAGATGTACCCTAAGGAATCGTCGGTGTAAGGATGGATCATGAACCTGGTATACTTTATTTAGCTGATACACAACCAGTTGAGCATCGATATAGACCCGGAGATGAGAGATACCCAATGACAAGGCGTCACGAAGCAACTCAATAACTGCACTATACTCAACGACATTATTTGTGGTGTCACCTAAGCATATACCTCCAGAAGATAACAACTGGCCCTGAGGTGTAAATATTACCCAAGCTGCGGAGGCAAGCCTCCAAGTGTGCCAACTAGCACTGTTTGCATACCCAATGAACACCTCAGAATCACTTGACATCTTCCATATTGACGAAAGATAACATCAATGGCACGAAAATAACACTTAAAAGAAACTAAAAAGTAATAGTACAAAGACTATACATATATTACAAAAAGTTACCCACAATGACCTGCCTATGAGTAATACTTCTTGAGATAGAGCCCATTTCTAGGCTCTGCCAAAGCATTCCCTTCAAAATNATAACACTTAAAAGAAACTAAAAAGTAATAGTACAAAGACTATACATATATTACAAAAAGTTACCCACAATGACCTGCCTATGAGTAATACTTCTTGAGATAGAGCCCATTTCTAGGCTCTGCCAAAGCATTCCCTTCAAAATCAACCAAACGATAAGTGCCCTTTTTTAATACTTCTTTTATGATGAAGGGTCCGAACCACATGGGTTTGAATTTTCCTGCCCCGAGGGGGTCCTTATCTTGGTCATAAACTAGGACAAGGTCACCTTCAGAGAAAATCTGAGGATGAATGGACCTATCATATTGACACTTGACCTTATGTTTGTGAGCCTCATTGGCCAGGGGCACATCACGACGCTGCTCATTGAGCTTCTCAAGGTGTACTAACCATTCTTCAAGTGGATAAGTGTCTAGCAATAATTGTACTGCCAATTTTAGAGATGGGATTTGAAATTCGATGGGAAAGATTGCTTCCAGCCCGTAAACGAGTTGAAAAGGTGAGAAACCGGTTGCAGTCTTAACAGATGTTCGATAAGCCCATAATGTCGAGTATAACATCAAATGCCAATTTGACTTGGCTGAGTTGATAGTTCGTTGTAGAATAGTCTTAAGAGTTTTGTTTATAGCTTCCACCTACCCATTGGCTTGGGGGTAGTAGCCTAGTAGGGTGATGAATTCTCTTGCTGTAACCCAAGATTTGATGTTAATTCAGTCATCATTTGGTTCTGAAAGTGACTGCCATGGTCAATAACAATCTCTCTTGGGACGCCAAACCTTGCTATGATCTGGTTGAATAAAAAGAGAGTTGCAGTCTCTCCATCATCTTTAAACGTTGGCATAGCTTCGACCCACTTAGTGAAGTAGTCTACATCTACGATGATATAGCGGTGCCCCCTTGTTGATGGGGGGTTGAAAGTAGTGTAATCAATCCCCCACTTGGTGAAGGGACCAACTGTGATGACAGGAAACATAGGAGCAGGATGTTCCCTCATCTTTCGAGAGAAGACTTGGCACGGATGGCACTTCTTGACTGATTCTATACAATCTTTGATAAGTGTCGGCCAGAAGTAACCTGCTCGTAGAATCTTTTGGGCTGTTGCCAACCCAGACAAATGACCTCCACAAGATCTGGTATGGTAATCGTTGAGCACGATGACTGCCTCCTCATGTGTGAGACATCGACGTAAGATGCAGTCTACACCTCTCCGATACAACTTATCATTGAGTATGAGATAATTCTTAGCCTGATGGCGTATGCACCGACGCTCATCATGAGAAGCAAAAGTGGGGCACTTCAAAGTCTGGAGATAGATAAGTATATCTCTATACCAGGAATCTGAAGATGTGATAAAAAACATATCTCCCCGGATAGGCGATTCTTCAGGCACAACGTCACCTGACTCAACCAGAAGTTCCGAAATAATCTTTTCGAAGACCAATGACTTTTTGGACTTTGCTAAAATGAAGTCTAAGTCAAATTCCTGGAGGATGACTATCCATCTACTGATTTTTCTGCCTATAACCCATGGTGTCAACATGTAATGGAATGGATTCACGACATCAATGACAGTGGTCTTGCGAAATAGAACATAATGATGGAACCGTTGAACAACATGAACACCAACGCAAGTTTTTCGATATGAGAATAATTGAGTTATGGTCCTACGAGGCCTCAGATCAGGTAATAGATCACGTATTCTAAGAACAAATCATCTTCCTGAACTAAAACCATGCCAATGGTTGACTCTGCGGTAGCCAGATATAATAAGAAATCTTTGTTATAGTTAGGTGGTCGTAGTAGAGGTGCAATTGTGAGGGCATGTTTTAATGCATTGAAAAAGCATTGAGCAGCTTCATCCCAATGAAAAGGAATGTCTTTCTTCAGTAAGCGCATAAAGCCCTTGGTGATTTTGGCATAGTTGGTGATGAAGCATCATAAAAAGTTCACCTTGCCTTGTAGACTTTGAAGTTGAAGGATTGTGCATGGGGGGGGCAACTGGATTATGGCCTCCACCTTGAGAGGATCGACCATGATCCCTATTGTTGATACGATGAAACCTAACAAACATCCTGACGTTACGCAGAAGCTGCACTTGTTTGGATTCAACGAATCCTAAAGTAGCGACAACGTTCGAAGATTAGTCTAAGGTGTGTGGGATGATCCGTTCTCTTGCGAGATTAGGATGCTAAATCATCTAGGTAGGCCTCGACTATATGCTTGAGATCATGAAAGGAAAAAGACATGGCCCGCTGGAATGTGGCTCCAACATTTTTAAGACCAAAAGGCATCTTACGATATGCGAATGTACCCCACAGACAAATGAATGTCATTTTGTGTTGGTCTTCGGGTTTGATTTGGATTTGATTGTATCCCAAAAAACCATCCATGAAAGAAAAGGCCTCGCAACCAGCACATTCATCAATGATCTGGTCGATGAACAGTGTTGGAAAATTATCTTTGGGACATGCCTTGTTCAAATCACGAAAATCGATACATACACGAATCGTACCTTGTTTTTTATTGACCGACATAGGATTTGACACTCATTGAGTCAAATGGATAGGATAGATAAAACATGCCTTTAGCAATTTATCAACCTCAATCTTGATGGTTGTTTCTTTCTTGGGATTAACTGGACGAAGCTTCTGTCGAATAGGCTTGGCATCAGGATAAGTTATGATTTCATGTTCAACTATTTTTGGATCAATACCTGGCATTTCCTCATAAAACCAGGCAAAAAAATCACGGAACTCTTTAAAAAGATCCGTGTAGATTTGAATCTCTTCAGGGGAGCAATCTGCTCTGACGAATATGTTATCCACGATGTCAGGGTTTCAGGAGATGTTGATTGGTATAGTTTCAGCAATAGTTTTCATATTTCCCTCAACATAAATTTCATGTGTAGCTAAGAGATTAATAGGACAGGGTTGATCTCCCGTCATGGTCACAGTGAATTCTCCTGCTTTGATTCAGCTTAACTCTGGGAGAAAATACGATCTGTGATGAAGATCTTCCCAAGGTTTGTCCGGACTAGTCATTACTTCGATTACTGCTTCATTAGAAGGCAAGACTAAGTCTAACGAATCAATGTTAGTGAGAGAACCCTGAGCCCAAATAGGCTCTATAAGTGGATCAAACTCTTGTGCAAGAGTTGGATCAGTGTTAGTTGAAGATTGTTGGACTAAAGAGTACGCTACTTCAACGATAGACAAGGGCATGGACATGACTGGGTGCCCTGTCTCATCCATCGTGGTTGATGGGGAAGGAAGAATCCATGGATCCTTGAAGTAAGTCATGTGGAACGACGAAACTTGAAAAATCTCGACCTTATGGTGATTAGATATAAATTTGATATCGCCCTGAGGAGGAGGGTAATCAAAGGTACCCATAAAGGATGGGAAAAAACCAACTCCTACGTTGACGACACCTGGTTGAGGATTATCAATCATTGGGACTGTGGATGCCCCCAAAGCTGGGTCAGGTCTGGAGAAAGACAATTGATCGATGGTCACTATCCGACCCTCGTGTGGAAACAACAAGACCCAAAAAACTATAGAAACCACAACTTTCATAGCATAAGTCCAACTCCATCCTAACAAGAGGTTATAGTTGAGGAAAGCATCGACTATCTCTACTTCAACACACACGGTCTTCCCTCCTAACTGCACGGGGAAAGAAGGAATGATTCCATGTGGTAGGAACGAACGACCGTCGAAAGCATTGAGGAGAGTAGGTGATGGAGACAAAACGGGTTGGCCAATGGCCTTCCAACATACCAACAACATAACGCATGTTGAGGCACCTTCGTCGACCACTGTGCAGAAGATATTCCGAGTAAAATTTTTTGTGGGGTAAGCCACTACGATCTGAAATGCTACGTGGTAAGGTAGATGAGGTTTTAAGTCAGTTGTATCTAACATGATGGTACCTGGATTACAAGTCTCAGTAGAGCCCAATGCATTTAACAAGGCTTTCCTCTGAGCAGGGTATCTTTGGAGGACCTCCAAAGTAGACATCGCACAAGGGGTTTGTGATAAATCTTCCACCACAGAGTAGTTATGGGTGGCCCTTGCGTTTGAGTTATGAGAAGCCTTTTTAAATGCACCTTTTAGAATGTGTGTCATTGTTTCTCCCAACGTCTTCTTAATATGTAGAGGAAGAGATGGGAGGTCAGATTCTTTACCCTTCTCATAAGCGCTTGGTTTACTATAATCATGCGCTCTAGTTAATATGAAAGCATCACCCCTAACCATATAAATGTTCACGGATGAGGGGTTGTTCATAGGCGGGCAGGTTTCTTGGCTACCCTCTTTCGTGCTTGCAAAGGCTTGAGTTAGATTTTTCCCATGTTGAAATGGGTTCGGCAACACCGCTTGCTATTGCTGCGTGACAAATTTTTGGGCCTCTACAAGTCGAGGTCATAGATGGGTCGGGTGGTCTTCCACGCACAAGTTGCAAGGATACCTCGCCTTCCGTTTTCCATTGTTGTCCCAGCCAGCATTATCGTTGGATTTTTTATCCCCCTTACCCTTCTTTTGTTGTTTTTTCTTCCCTTCAGGCTGCTGGGTGGCCTTTGGGTTAGTCGACTACACAGTGTGTAATTTCGATGTTTTGGTAGGGGGAGTAGCCAAAGCAGTAGTTTGGCTGGCCGCTGTGTGTTGTATGGATAACTACTGCAACTGCTTTGTCAATTGCTCAGTGGGCTTGGTTTGTGCTAAACTGACAATACCATCGGCATGTGGTCTATCTCTCTGTCTAGTTTTATCCAGTATTGAACATCGTGCATATGGAAAGTTGTTGTATAATAAACCAGACTGAGAATAGATGAGATCAAACTGTTGATCCCTCATGATGGCGTCTTCTTCAGAGAAAACTCCCGACGTCGCAACATCTTTGGATAATCGTGGGACCAAAGACTTAAGGAACCACTCAAGCAGGAATGTTGGTGGAACTGGTACCTTGATTAAACTCTTTCGGTGTCTCCATTCTCGGATGTGATCAGAGATATGGTTCACTGTTGTCTATTCGAAATTAGTGAGCAGCTCTATGCCAGCGTCATATCTCACAGGTAACTGGAAATGGTTAAGGAAGGCCATCACCAGTTCGCCAAAACAAGAGTATCTTGAGCGATCGAGCTCAATGTACCATTTCGCGACACTCCNGAGAGTACGTTGAAACAATCGCAACTGTACGTAGTCATCTTTCAATGAGTTATATGAGCACCAAATATGAAAGGTAGTCACATGATCTCTTGGATCTTCATTAGGCTTGGCTTCGAACTTTGGAATGTTTGAAGGCAACTTCGTCGGCATAGGAGGCCAATGTGGATCGTGACAAATAGGGTCATTCAACAACCTTGTCAATTCTAGCAAGTGTAAAGTTGCCAGGAACGGTAGTTTGGGTTGTTGTTGATAACCTGGGAAAAAGGGACCTGGAGTTTGACTAGCACTAGGTTGCTAGGGAAAGTTTGGCTGCTGGCACGAATTCTGGTAGAAATCATGGCCCTGGCCAGTGTAAGGATTTTGCATATGTGGAGACATCATTGGTTGATTTCCCAAATAGGACATAGATTGTTGGGCATGCATTGTATTCGAAGGACTTTGGGAAGGATTACCCCATGCCGGTCATGTTGGGATAGACATAGTAGTTTGTGCGGGGTTCCATTGATTGTGGAAATAATTACCCCAGATCGACATTCCGGAGGAGGGAATGCATCCTTGCCATGAATTCCAAGGTCTTGCTAGGTTTTCCCCCTATGCAGGAATAGTACCCTGCACAGGAGTAGATTGTCCAAAAATGGGGTTGCCCCCAGTTGGGAAAATGGATGACAAGAAGGTGTTGTTACCAAACATTCCATTCCAAGAAAATGGTGTTGAACCTACCAGCATACTATGCGAAGGTGGTCCTTGACTCCCCGCTCCAAATAAAATATTGTGTGTAGGTTTCCCGGTGGATTACTGATGCGAGCCACCGAGTGAAGGGGACGAAGGAGGGATATGACCTCCTCCATAAGAAAAAGCATTAAAAGGGACAGGAGTTCCCTCCATGCGACCTTGCAGAGGAGCGCTAGAGCTCCCTTCCCCCAGACCCAAAGTCTGTAACGTGGAGTAGGAAAGTACATGACTTGTACCCGAACTAGGTATCCCGTATGAGAACGAAGGGCCTGTCACACTTGGTGTGAAAGGGGTTGTGGTCACCGCCAAAGATGGGTTCGGACCACTATGCAAAGTGCTTGAGGTTGAGGCCATGGTGGCTCATATTGATGATGGTGGGTTAGGAGATGAAATCTCTCCTGTGGTGACAACCATGGTGGGAATTGAAGAGTTCCCAGAAGGAGTTACAACATTTGTTTCCATTGTTGTGTGCGACACTATCTGACGCTCATGAAATTGAATTGGTACAATAAAAGGTGCCAAGAAATCAGTGGTTGGGGTTTCAACCAAGCCAAGAGCTGTTTCTTCAAGGTCTGAAATGGTCGATTCCTCCGAGGGTTGTTCGAGCACAATGGTTTGTAACATGGTCGCTTCAAAAGACCCTTGTTGGTATAGCTTCCACCTTAATGGTGGTGGGGGTGACTCCAGTGTAACTAGCGGCATGCCAAGAAGCCTTCGTGACCGTCGGAGCTTGGGATCCTCCACTGTGTAAGAAGATCCAAGACACTCTAAGGTAGTCTAAACATTCAAAATTAACACCCACTACAAAATAATCCCTAGAAAATAAGACAATCAAACACTAAATTAATTGGAAGAACAGTTACAACAACCAACACTAGAGAAACTTACCGGTGCAAGTGAAACTCGAACACAGAAGCACCCTTTGGATATACTCTGTAAAGCGTGGCCCGATGTCTTTCCTAGGTACCGCGGTATACCCCCACAGTCACATGTGTATGTCCCTAAAAAGATTGACAACTAGGTTGCCAGCATGCGAACAGTCACTAGGCGGGTATAGTCGAAAGTCAGGTAGACCACAATGAGCAGGGTATCAAGCCAAAAACCTGTCAAGGGTATCGAGAAAATGGTTCGGAAGACAACTAAGGACCTCGAATGGATTCGAGACCCACGAAGCCCCATGGAAAATGCAAACGACGGAATCCCAAAACAAGCCCTCTATATGTGTTCTCCACTACGATTGGTCCATCTTTGGAAGGGTTGTTTCCACTACCTTTCCACATGCGACCTCGTGTTTATCCCCTGTGTTAGAGGGGGGTTCCGAATAAATTTCATGAAACTGGACTTAGACACTCCCTATCTCAGACTCCAATGTTTGATTTTAAATGGCCTTGAAGAGTTTCCTCTCCAATCTAATCCAAGACCCTAGTCCTGAACTAGTTTGTGAACCCTACAAACATAAAAGTATAGTAGATTTTAAATTTAGCGTTACTTTTATGGATTTGTCTTATGTCAAGGTGTATGAGGGTGAAACTGATGATGTGTAAAAGATGAAAGAAAAAAAAATGAATAAAAAAGCTAGAAACAAAACTTTTACTGAATGCAAAATTTCGACAACTTTTCAAAAAACATTTTTTAACTTCTCTAAGATTTTGGACAACAAACTCAAAGGAATTTCACTCGACTACAAGCTACTTATGATCTAAGTCAACTGCAAAAACTTATGAAATAAAAGACTTTTCCGTGGCCTAATAATGCAGAAACACACTGTTCAACCAAACAAGAAAATGAAAAGAATTTTTTTTATTTAAATGCTAGTAAAGAAAGAAAGGAAAAATACCGACAAGCAAAAACCAAGAAAAACAATTCTGGCCTAATTGTAGATCGCAAAGAATCATATTTAAAAAATCACACAATAGCAATTGTAAAAATAATGACTCTCACACTTGTCTAAAAACCGTAAAAAAAAATAAATATTTTTCTGACAATGTTTTAAATGAGAAAAAGAAAGCTAAGGGTAAGATTAATCCTAAGCTACTGCCTGCTCAGACAGAGATTCAAACACCTGAGGGAATAATTATTATCAAGGGAAAGGATGGATGCCTTACCCTCAATAACAAGTATCATGTACAAGCACGCGACTGTCACTCAAACAACATGTGTACGAACACACGCTGGATAGAGACAGAGGGCATGTACATGTGGGTTGACCTTGTACAGGCCGCATGTATATCTAAACTCTGAGGAAAAATGGAAACAGACAGACCAAACCAGGAAGATACCACTGATATTGATAACCAGGATCCCTTGAAGGCTTGGACACTCTTTCTAACAGAAAAACAACTAATGTAAGGAAAAAATGATAAAGAAAAAACAATCTGAGATAGGACTGCTAGAAAACAAGACTTTAGACAGAATTCCAGAAAACCCCCTGAGAATGTGTGATTCTGACAGGGAAGAGGATGACTGCCTCTGAGGTTCTCTGAATTCTACACGCTACTTCTACCTCTACAACTACCATTCACACGTGGGCTGTAAGAGGGTAGGGCGCGGGTACACGCGTGCATACCTTTTGCAGGCCACGTGTACCTCTGTGGGTCCTGAAAAACACATTCAAGAAAAGGTCAGGGAAAGCTAGTATGGAAAACAAGACTCTCTGCTAGCTCAGGCCTTACAAAAATGAAAAGAAAAGACAAGCAAGAAAAACTAGTCTTTAGACTACCCAAAAACTAAATAAAATTCTAGGAACCCTAGAGAGTCTCCCCAGCATGGTTGCCAAATCTGTTGTTGGGGAAAAACACCCTATGGACTAGCAAATAGAGTTCAGACTTTGCATGCATATATGATCGAATAGAAATTACTTTCTACATTCATCCCTAGATTTAAATCCCCTTTTCTCAGTAAATGCATGGAAAGATCAACCTACCTTGTTACCGAAATTTGATGTCAATCCTCTGTTGTGCTTGATTACTTGTTCGCAATACTCCTTCCAAAGCTAACCTGCATTCAAGATGAGCAACAACTATGCATGCATACTACTTATATACTAGCGGGTTAGAAATCCAAACATACACTGATCAAACTATAAACAGTTCATGAATTGGGATGGGAAAAGCATTTTCTTTATTACTTTGAATGAGTCAACTTACAAAAGTTGAGACCGACCATCGCTCCTCGAACCTGATCCTGGGCTCCTCTTCTTATGTCCTTCAATTTCTTTGCTTTGAATCTCCTTTGGCATAAGGAAAGGCTAAAGGGTTGGGACAATGGGAATATGTAAATGGGCAGAGTTTCTTTGCTATATTTTTCCTCCTTCAAATGGGACCCCTACCCCTTCTTTTATAGGGTAGAAGGAGCTAGGTATTTGGATGAACCCTCAGCCATGCATGGTCGGGAGTTTCAGTTAACTCACCCATAGCTTTTTGTTCCGTCGAAAAATTTCCTTTTTTCATGTTTTTGTCGATCCATGCAGGCTATTTTGGGTCAGCCAGCGTGTACACACATGTAGTAATGGATTAGGGCGTGTGGGAATTTATTCAAGAGGATTTTAAAAGATTTTGTTTAGCAGTGTTTTGGTAAAGAAAGGATATGAGTTGTCCTGATGCCAGGTAAGCATGTGTGGTGGAATTTAGGGTTATAACAAGGAGTAGAGCCAAAACAGGAAAGAATGTTTGGGACCCTTACAATAGAAGCTTAAAACCAGTTAGTTCAGGTGGTATCACAAGAGCATAGATAGGGAACCTTTTAGAGAAATTTAATATTGACATCTTAAGCACAATAGATTCCTATTTGGACACCCTAAAAATTAAAAAGAAACAGGAGGAGGAAAATGCAACAATGAGGATATATTGCCCAAGATGCAGGAGGAAGCATTCCTCAAGGGAATGCCCATTAGATAAAATTTCAGTTTGTGGCTTTTGCACAGAAGACCATGTGACTGAAAAATGTCCATCATTGCCCGATTTACTAGCCATTTATAGGAGTGGAGATCCTGGGGAGTCTTCTTATGCACCTAGGAGGTCATGGCAGCCTAGGAATCAATCCACATACCCAGATCTACAGTCTCAAGTTCCACCCTATTATCAACAACAACAATAGTGGAACTCACCAGGTTGGAAAAACTGGTCTACTTAGTACCAACATCCTTGGATTCAAGGATGGAGGGGAGGACACAACCAAATAAACCCTCAAGCTCCACCTATCCATATTTCCAACCATCCTTATCCTCAGTTCCCACCGAACACTCTGTATCTTTTGCCAGGTTTTGTTCCACCACCTTTACCTCTTTTTCCACAACAACAACCGCTACAATATCAAAATGCAAGCTCCCTGGGACCAACACTATTACCAGCACAACCAATACCGAATCCCATTAATAAGATCCCTCAACCTCTTCACAATGTTGAGATGCAAGCCTTCCTGACATATGTTATTACTCATGTCCCATTACAGGAAATTCGACTAAGATTGGGAAAAGTTCTTGAGAGGTAGAGACCTTCAGTGGTCATTGAGGAAGAAGAAGAAGAAACCACCAAACAACCCACAGATGACACTAGGTGGGAAGATGTTATTATCCCGAAGAATCAAGAACCCAAGATTCCCCAAAATGAACCCTCACAAATTACAAAGGTCCCTCCTTATCCAGACCGAATGGTAATCCAGAAACCTACCACCCAACCGGAATTTGACATTTTGAATGAATTGAAAAATATTTGTGTCAAGATTCCCCTTCTTCAAGCCATTAAAGAAATTCCAATCTACAGTAAGGTAGTTAAATAATTGTGTATCAAGAAGCTAGGTAGGAAGAAAAAGGACCCCCCTACATTACACTTTATAGGAGGAATTTCTGAATACATATCAGAGCAGCCAAAACTAGGAAAATATGGGAACCCGGGAAACCCCATAGTGACTATAACTATTAATGAGGTCTCCATTGGAAACACTCTCATAGACTTAGGGGAAGTGATCAATGTTATGACTGCTACTACCTTATAAAAATTATAGTTACAACCTCTTCTTCGGCCTACCCCAACCATTTTGGAACTAGCAGATAAAACTATGGTTATACCTAAAGGAATTTTAGATGATGTCATGGTTACTTTATCCTCGTGGGAGTACCCTGTAGATTTTCTTGTCATTAATTCAAAGGATCCTACCAAAGTCTATCCCGTCATTTTGGGAAGACCTTGGCTAGCCACAACCAATGCATTTATTGGCTATAGAGAAGGAGAAATGACCATCTCAAATGGTCTCTCTATTCAGAAGCTCACCATTTACCCTCTAGCTCAACCTATTATGGAGAATCTATGGTCGCTTGAATTTCCATATGAGAATGAGGACTGAGAAGAACCTGTATTGCCAAGTGACCATGCATGGACACTTCAGGAGAACACAACAGAAAATGTGCTAAACCAGTTCATTTATGCTATCACATGTGTGGATTTTCCACAGTCTTTCCCCCAATTTGAGTACATGTTTGGGGAAGAATTTCAAGAACAATTATACCCATCCTTTTTTTCCTCTACATATTTTATTTTCGAGATAGATGATTCTACCATGTCTTACACCATGCCATATGCGATTAGTCTAGGGAAATGTTTACATATAAACTTTGGTCTAGATGCATACCAACATAAACAGTTAGTAGATATCCTTAAAGAACAATCAGGAGCATTTTCCTAGGAACACACTGACATGAAGGGTATACACCCCAACACATGCATCCATCACATATATACCCAAGGGGAAGTAACACATGTTAGGAAAACCCATAGAAGGATGAACCTAGCACTTAAATATATAGTCAAGTAGGAGATCCAAAAGTTTTTAAATGTCAGATTCATTTATCCCATCTCTGACAGTAAGTGGGTATCCCCGCTTGTAGTGGTTCCAAAGAAAGTGACCAAGAAATGGAGAATTTGTGTTGATTTCCAGGAACTCAACAAGGCCACTCTGAAAGACTTCTTTCCTCTCCCTTTCAATGACCAAGTTCTAGATACCTTGTCTGGAAAGAAGTATTTTTCCTTTATATATGGGTACAACGGGTACAACCAGATTATTATAGCACCTGAGGACCAGGAAAAGAATACCTTTACTTGTCCTTGGGGCACCTATGCCTATAGGGTCTTACCATTTGGATTGTGTAATGATCCTACCACATTTCAATGAGAAGTATTAGGTATATTTGTCGATCTTATTCATGATTGTGTGGAGGTATACATGGATGAATTCAGAGTCTATGGAAACACTTACAAGGAAGCCTTAGACAACTTAGAAAATGTCCTCATCATATGTCAGGAAATGAACCTATCTCTAAGCCATGAAAAGTGAAAAATGTTCTTAACTGAAAGAGTGGTTTTAGGACATCATGTTTCATATGAAGGGATAAAAGTTGATCCTGCAAAGATTGAGGTCATCATTATACTTCCACCCCCCAAGACTCAGAAATAGGTGAGAAGATTTCTTGGACATGTCGGGTATTACCAACAGTTTATTGAAAATTTTACAAAGATGTATGCACCTATGTTTGCATTATTAATAAAAGATGTTGATTTTGGTTGGACTGAGCAGTGTCAAACTGCCTTTGAAACCCTAAAAGCTAAGTTGTTTGTGGCACCAGTTCCTAGAGGGACCAATTGGACTCTCCCATTTCATATATCCACTGATTCCTTCGACACTGCAATAGGAGGGGTATTAGGGAGGAAAGAGGACTAGCAGTCCTATGCCATTTATTTTGTAAGCAAGAACTTGTCCCCTGCCGAGTTAAACTACATAGTTACCGAGAAGGAATTCTTGGAAGTTGTTCATGCTATTAACAAGTTTTGTCATTACATTACAAGTTATGAAGTATTTGTACATACGTATCATTCTGCCATTAGATTCCTCATGAATAGACCTATAACTAATGGTCGAGTGACTAGGTGGCTCTTGTTATTGCAAGAATTTAATATTACTGTTCTTGACCGACCTGGAAAGGATAATGTAGTAGCTCACTTTCTTTCCCGAATAAAAAATGAGGATGATGATATCCCTGTACATGATAGTTTCCCAGACGAGCACCTCTTTTCCATTTTTGTCAATACCCCATGGTTTGTAGATATGGAAAACTATCTGGCTACTTGGAAGCTACCGTCTCATTTGTCACCTCATGAAAAGCAGAAAATTATTACACAAAGTGCTAATTACTCTTGGGTTGGTCATGATATTTTTTGTATAGGTCCTGATTTGATTATTCGTAGATGTGTCCGAGAGGACGAGATACCTGAAATACTATGAAGTTGTCATGATGGACCATGTGGTGGCCACTTTTCTGACAAACGTACAACATATAAGGTGTTACATTCGGGTTACTATTGGCCTAGCATTTTCAAAGATGCTGCCAAGTATGAGAGAAGTTGTGATAGTTTCCAAAGGATAGGAAGACCTACGTCAGTTGACAAAATGCCTTTGCGTGCCTAAGTTATGATAGAACCCTTCAAAAAATGGGCCCTCGGCTTTGTAGGACCAATTTAACTCATGTCCCGTAGGAAGAACTATATTTTGGTTTGTATGGACTATGTCACCAAATGGGTAGAGGCAAAAGTTCTATTCAGGGCTACAGAGAATTCTGTTGTCAAATTTATGTATGAAGACATATTTACCCACTTAGGTGTCCCTCGTGAAATTGTTACTGACCAAGGCACTCAATTCACTTCCATGCTGATGAAAGAGCTAACAGAGAAATATGGAATTAAGCATTGTAAATTTTATCCATACCACCCGCAAGCCAATGGTGAGGTAGAATCCACAAACAAATTTCTGGAATCCATCTTGACCAAGACTGTTCAATTACATCACCAGGATTGGGCTGATAGGCTCCTAGAGGCTTTGTGGGCATACCGAACTACCTGGAGGAATACCACTGGGCATACCCCTTATGAGCTAGTGTATGGGAAACAAGTGTTTTTACCAATAGAATTCCAAGTAAGGACCTTTCGTATTGCCGCAGAATTAGGATTAAACATGGATGAGGCTCATAAGAAATGATCCCTACAATTCAATGAGTTGGATGAAATTAGGCAAGATACCATCCAACGGACAATATTAGTCCAAAACCAGAGGACCAAGTGGCAGGACAAATTCATTAAGAAGAAGCACTTCCAACCTGGTGATTGGGCTATGTTGTTTGATTCCTAATTCAAAACCTTCAAAGGAAAACTCACCATCCGGTGGTTGGTCCCTTACGAGGTAGACATTGTATATGACAATGGAGTTGTAAAAATTAAAACAATTGGCGATGGACAAGTCTCCTTTGTGGTAAATGGACATTGACTTAAATTTTATCATAAGCCTATTTCTAGAGAGGATTTTCTACAGGTCATGTAAAATGACAAGGCATTGGCCTTAGTAGATGGGGAAGTACCCCCTTATTCTTGAAATTTTTTCTGAATTTCCTATTGTATATATGTAAATAGTTTTTGAATTTTGTTAATAAGGAAATTCTAGATATTTCCGTAAGTATTTATTTCACCAGGAATACACAGTTTCAAGGATCTTTCTTCAAAAATTGTTACACTTGAATTTTGTGTCTGCTAAAGCATCAAATGAATATTGACTTACTATAATTAGCCATATTTTGGCAAGAATTCTCATTTTTAGGCATTCTAAAGTAGTTTCTCTTGAATCTCTTCACCACTGTATAAGGAAGTGATACCATAACTATCAAGCCTAGAGGTCTCTCGTACATTTTTTCCAAGAAACCTGAGTAAGTGAGTCAAGTGTCTTTATCAAATTTTAACAAGGAGGTCTAATTAGCAGTTAGTCATGGAAACATCACAATAACTACAAAGGAAGAAAGTAAGTTGAGCCTAGAGATACATGTTTTCTCTTTCTCAATGGTACCATCCACTACACACTAAATAGCTTGATTATATCATATATTTAGATAGGCCACATCCTCTTAAGTACCCCTTACAATGGGACCATCAATAAGTAATATAATGGAAATTCATCCTCTAACATAAATACCATCCCAATTGAAAAAAGTAAGAAAAAGTTGTTTTCAGAGTTGTTCTCCCATCTTCTTGCATAAAGCAATCTTATAGTAAATATTAAAAGATGAAGGGCGAGCCTCTGAGGGTGTAAGAGGATAACCCGTCGGGATACTAAACAGGTATGCTGAAAGTGGGTATCGGCCTGTGGTATGACTAGGTAAACCAGTCGGAGTACTGAACAGGCTTGTTGGCAGTGGGGAATTCTACCTAGCGAGGATGGTAATCTAATAAAAATAAATAATAAATTTAAACTTGTCTTGGTGTACTGCATTACTTGCAGACAAAGCTGACATGAAGTATGTGTGGATAAGCTAAGGTTAATGAATCTCATACACTTTCCATTGGGAAATAACTCTAAGACTATCTTGAAACTCTCTTACCTATCTCTTCTTATCTATATATAGGATCTCTTATCCTATAGGTGGGGCCATCTTCTAACCGTCTCGTCAGACCAATATGTGAAATTTTATCTTTACACTTGACATACTATAAATCTTAGGCTATTGGGGGATACTGACTGGTTTCCTATACTTTTGATTGTGAGGTGTCATAATACTTAGGCATGGGGGAGGGGTTCATGAGCTGACAAATGATCATTACCTAGAGAAATAAAACTTTGCAAGAATTTTTGTATTATTTCTATGATACCAGTTATTACATTAATAGTCATGTTATGTTTGAAATGCTAAACTCTTGTGTGCTATAAATTGCCTAACAGACCAGACCACTTTTATCGATTTATCTTTCATTACAAGT
Organism: Picea sitchensis; assembly: GCA_010110895.2. Taxonomy (NCBI): domain Eukaryota; kingdom Viridiplantae; phylum Streptophyta; class Pinopsida; order Pinales; family Pinaceae; genus Picea; species Picea sitchensis. The sequence continues at coordinate 66,690 of SNQJ01S0051225.1, forward strand.
TGTACATTGTAGGTTTGACAATACATGTTTTTACTTGCTATAACATGTTCATTGTAGGTTTTACATTATATGTCATATGCAAGAGGATTGAGTGAGAATGATGGAAAAATCAACAACAAGGGAACGTTCTGCCTCTGCTCATTTACCACTGTGATTATCAAAAAAACTTCAAATTTGTAGGCTATCCATCATAAGAAGTGTAAATGTACTTAACACACAGGTATCGTATGAAGTATTGTATGAAGTGCCATATGAAATGTCGTATGAGGTGTCGAACGAAGTACCATATGAATTACACACCAGTAATTGTCCTAGATTCCAGGTAACCAAAACTCAATTACATTTAATTGAATTGGTTGCAGGCAATTGATTGAAGATGCTTTGTATGTTCATGATCAAATTTCTAGGTCAAAAGACTTGGACATTGATCAAACTGCGCATCATTGCATTACCTCCAAAAATGAGTCGTCGAATTCAAATTTTCCACACATGGCAGCCCGTGCGCACATGTGTGCAACCTACTCCACTATAGGCGCATTCAAAATCGGGTTGGGAAACCATTATCTCCATTCGCCCTTTCCATTTTCTCTCCCCTGCGTTAAGAAATCACGCCTAACCTCTGTCATTTCATCCCCTGTTCAAAATGCATTCGTTCATTCCCAATTTGTGCCATCTCTTGGCTCGATCAAATGCTTTCCTGGTGAACTTCGCCTTTGCCACAATGCCCAGGAGGTATGAACCCTCTTCCTATGCAGACATGTTTTCCATTCCTAAATTTGCACAGTGCAGGGAGGTGTTTTTGCGTGCAAGCTAGGGGCCATTCTTGTCATCCTTGTAGAGCCACGATGATGGCCTCTCCATGCAATTCTCCCTTGGTTTCGATGGGAAGACAACACATGTATATTATCTTACCTTTGAAGTCTCAGAAGAGTCCATTGCTGCAGCAAAAAATCTCCCAAGAATGGGAGACAGATGGTTCAAAAACCACCAATTTCCGTGCTCAAGTTATAACAGGGTGTTTAAGCCTGAATTTGAGAGCATTTCAGGAGAAAAAGGATATACTAGGGAGTATATAAAGGTGGAATTTATCAACCCCCTCATCGTCATCATCAGGTTAATTACATGCAAAGGTATATACTCCACTTTCAAAGCTTGTCATTTCAGATTGTTGGCTTATTTTCTGTTCAACAAACCTTTGAACTTCCCTTTCTATTTTATCAAAAGATTGGAGAATATTTCCTCTCAAGTGAGGAAGAATATGACTAACCCCCACAATAGTCTCTTTCACCATGGCTTGATCAAACTCCTTGTTATAGTCAAACTAGAGAAACAGGGGCAAACTTGGGATGCTTTTATCTACCAATTTGCAAACCCTCACTTGAAAATTAGGACCCGAAAAAATCCACTTAGCCTAAAAAATATCTCTCCATCCAAGTCTCACCCTCCAAGAACTCCAAACCCCCTTGCACAAACCCTCTCTTTTCCGGAAAAATACAAAAATATTGTTGATATCCCTACTTCTTCATCGGGTAAAAAGACCAAGAGCAAAGACCAAAAGAAGCCTATTGTTAACCCCCCCATGCCTTCAATCTCTCTTGATCCTACACCTACAAAGATACTAGAAGTAATTCAGCAAGAATTTCCCATCATTCCCACAAATAGGAGGGGAGCCAATCAATTTGGTAAAGGACCCTTTCGAAAGAGTACCCAGAGAACAAGAACCAAACCTTATGAAAAACCCATGCCTGCTTTGGATCCTATCCAAGTGTCCTCTGATCTTGAGAGTCTTCATAAGAGACTTAGGGAAGTTTCTACGGATGGATTAGAGCCACTAAGAAATAAAAAATCAGATCCTACCTCTCTTTACCAATCCCCCATCACTCCTACTTCACCCATGCCTTCTCTAGATCCTAAAACAGATAGATTGTCCACATCTCTCAAAGGATCTAAGCCTTCCTCAGAGATCACCAATTTTGCCCCAACCATAGAGAAGATACAAAATGAAAACCATCAGCTTCTCCAACAGTTGGAGGAAATGAATACAATAGATGCACACCTTCATCATGATAATGTAGTCCTCCAAGCAAAGGTTAACTCTCTTCAACGGTTGGTCGATGAGATGACCAAATCTAACCGTAGCCTCAGAGCACAATTGAAGCAACACAAAAGGCACAAGGCTAAGTCTTCACAGCAAGAAGGAGAAGCTTCCAAAGTTGATCCTCCTCAGCAAGCCTAGTCACGAGGGGTAACTTATTTTTGTTTGCAGTGGGACCTGGAAAATCGTAAGTGTGGGGGTAATGTTGGGCCTAAGATATGATCAATTTATGACAGTTATTAGACACTTTTTTCCGAATGTACATATGTGTTCTTCACGTTTTGAAGGATATTTTTGAATAATTTTATGCTAAAATGGTATGATCTACACTAGGTACATATGATTCATGTTTAATGATACTATTGAGTATAATTCATCATGTTTTTACCCTTCCAAGGATCTGATTCACATTTTTTGGTGTTACAAGGAGAA
>SNQJ01S0051226.1:0-13635 GCA_010110895.2 Picea sitchensis
CTTGGTCTTATGGACAGCTATAGACAACTTGGCCAATGTCTCAAGCTCCTTTTTCAACTCTGTTATTCTCTCCTTCAAGTGTTGGTTCTCCTTTTGGATCTACACATTGAAGCTCCATAGTTCTTCCAAGCTCTCTCTTTTCACTTCTTTATCCAGGTTGGCCTTGTTTCTCGTCAAAGTGCTAACAATGGTTTTAAGGTCACAAATTCAACGACTTTGATACCAATATGATTCAATATGATACACATGGTACTTTATAGCCCACAGGTTTCATCAAGTCATATCCTTCAAGGAAATTAAATTCAATTGTTTGTCTCTGCAAGTACGATCACACTAAGATCTTTGTCTTCATATTTGGGTTGTCGCTCTGTTTCAAATCTAGTCTCAATGCCAAGTTCACAATGCACTATGTGTTTTATTTTGAATGTGCCAAAACATGCACTCTGATTTATTTATTTATTTTTAAATATGCACACGACACTTTAAACAACAACCAATGTTGTACAATAAGCTTTCAAACACTAATATATGCAAGAATTTGTCAATGAATTCATATTCAAGAAGTTTATCAATAAGGAATCTGCCCAGGCATTCTATGTTGAAACATACACCATGCAAATGTATAAATTACAAATCTTCACATACACCTTAATGTCAACCAACACATAGACTCTATTTTTTTAAACATCCAAACTCTGCAATTTCTGCTATTCAAATGTGCCTACATATCATTCATTCAAATTGCCAATAATGAAACAAATTCTGCCCATTCACCAATACTCTGTAGGAAGCATTCAAATCTTACAGAGTTGGAAGGCGTTTTAATTGAAAATACGAACACATGTGCATGATTCGATGAGTCAATACAATGTATCACTCAATAAAATGTATCATTGAAGATGAATTGATACTCCCAACAATGCAAAGAAGGGAATTCAATGCAAAATGGACATTGTGTGGCGAGGGAATGAATTTCCCAATGTTTCAACGAGTATTCACACCCAGTCTTAGTCAAAGGGGAGTGTGGGTAGCATTGTGAGGCATAGGAACAATTTTAGTGACCACCAGACAGTTGTTAATGTGGTGCACATATTGATCTTTTAATTAAATCTGCCCAACAATTTAACAAGTCACCCATTGTATAGAGACTAATACGTTGGATGATCTATTGCATGTACAAGTATTAATTTAATTGACAACCCAACCACATTGGTCTTAGACACATGTTATTTAAAAAAATAGGGAACACAAGATTTACTCTCGAAACTCAAGTGGGAAAACCAACACATGATGAGTATTTTATTCAGTTCAAGAAATAGTTGCAAAGGTGAGCTACACACAGATTTCATGTACTCACTAGCAAAATTGCAGATTGATTTCACTTGGGGACAACCTTCGATCTTTGAGTAGGTCCTTCTCCCAAGCCCCTCATGCTTTTGCAACTGCAGTTCTTCTTCATTTCCTCTCCAGCTCTCTTCCTCTTCTCTTCATTGTACATTAATTTTAATAGCATTTCTTTTAATAGAGCTACTTGGAAGGACAAACACCAAGTTGGTCATTTTATCTTGTCATGGATTTGTCTTTAGACAATTAATTCAAACTTATTCAAAATCTATTCACAAAGTTTAGGATGAGGAAATATTTTGGATCATAACTCCTTATTAGAATTAGAGTTGTTAAGAGTCATGAAGTCTCTTGATTCTTCCTTATAGGAATTCATTTACAACTACCACCCTGAAGGGGGCAATGGGGCAATCTTGGTATTCTTGTCTTCTTCTTTATCCTTTGAGTTAAGATTGGATTCCTCAGCCTATGCTTCTGGACATAGTTTGATATCATTCTCTATAACTATTTCTTGTTGATTATTTTTATTATGATTTTGTACACTCTCATCATCTTCATCATTTGAGAATGGTTGCTCAAAAGATTGACAACATTTTGGATTTAGTTTATGTCCTTTTCTCCTTTATATGCAAACTTGTGTTAGGAGACAATAATCTTGAAGATGTCTTGTTTGTTGGCAGATCTAACATAAAAAATCCACATTCTCATAATCCGAATCTTGAATCCATCCAAATTTTTTCTTTTGTAGTATCATTTTTTCTAGTAGACCCTCATTGATGTCAATCTCAACACACATTCAGGGAAATGTGAAAAAACCCAACTTAATTTGATCAAGCTTCATTTTTAGCATCCAGGGAAATGTGACCACCTTCTTCTTTAGCACGCTTTGAATATTTTCACTCCAGATCAATGTTTGATGAGATTTCCTATTCTTTCTCTGATCCGACGGTCGACTAGAGTTCATGACTTCGGGGATTCAACCTTCGGGTAAACTTACCTGTTTTAGACTCCTTCTCCCCGGAGTGATCAGCGTCGAAGTTAACCACCTTTCCTTTAGTGTGATTTGAAGGTTTCAATATTTCCATTCCAGATCGAATCTTGATCCAACGACTGACAAATCATTCGAAGCTCCTGTAACTCAATCCTTTACAAAAGGATTTTTTCACTCACAAAACTCTGTCTCCTGTGTTATTTCAAGTGTGTCATCTCTTCTGAGCTTCGATTAACATTCTTCCTTCTAAGCTTTGGATTTATATTGGATTCTTCTGCACCCTGTTGACATCAATGACAATATCGTACCACTGTGTGCAACAAACTGGATCCATTATTAGGAAAACGAGTCAGTTACAATATTGGTAAATCGTCAATTACAACAGAATAGTGATAAATGCAACAAGCAGCATTATAGAAAAGGCAGTTTTCAGATACATCACCATCATAAAAAAAAATCCATTAAAGGCATAGTCTTTACTATAAAACTTATTTGAAGACAACATTATCAGTATTAGAGAGACAAGAAATGTTTTTAATTGTCTTTTTGTTACAGTAATAGTTAATTCAGTATTGGTAGACAAAGCAATTTTACAATTTAAAATAAAAAGATAGTTAAGGGAGTGCACAAAAGCAATAGCTGCTACTGCTTAAGCCCCATGCTCCAGAATGGAAACACGGGACCTTTTGTTGTAACTACGCCCTCTGCAACTACGACCTCTGGAACTACACCTCTGGAACTACAACCTCTGGAACTACGACCTATGGAACTATGCCCTCTGGAACTATGCCCTCTGGAACTACACCTCTAGAACTATGCCCTCTCGAACTATGACCTCTAGAACTATGACCTCTGGAACTATGCCCTCTGGAACTACGCTGCTGGAACTACGCCCTCTGGAACTACATTGTTGGAACTACGCCCTCTAGAACTATGACCTCTGGCACTACGCCCTCTAGGACCACTGGAACTACGCCCTCTGGAACTATTCCCTCTGGAACTATGCCCTTTGAAGCTCATAGTTCCAGAGGGCGTAGTTCCAGAGGGCGTATTTCCACAGGGCGTAGTTCCAGAGGGCGTAGTTCCAGAGGTCATAGTTCTAGAGGCGTAGTTCTAGAGGGCGTAGTTCTAGAGGTTAGAGTTCCAGAGGGCGTAGTTCCAGCGGCGTAGTTCCAGAGGGCATAGTTCCAGAGGTCATAGTTCGAAGGGCATAGCTCCAGAGGGCGTAGTTCCAAAGGGCATAGATCAAGAGGGTGCAGTTCCAGAGGGCGTAGTTCCAGCGACATAGTTCCAGAGGGCGTAGTTCCAGAGGTCCTAGAGGGCGTAGTTCCAGAGGTCATAGTTCCAGAGGGCGTAGTTCCAACAACGTAGTTCCAGAGGGTGTATTTCCAGAGGGCATAGTTAAGAGGGCGTAGTTCCAGCGGCGTAGTTCCAGAGGGCATAGTTCCAGAGGTCATAGTTCTAGAGGGCGTAGTTCCAGAGGCATAGTTCCAAAGGGCGTAGTTCTAGAGGGCATAGATCCAGAGGCATAGTTCCAGAGGGCATAGTTCCAGAGGGCGTAGTTCCAGAGGTCGTAGTTCCAGAGGGCGTAGTTCCAGAGGCGTAGTTCCAGAGGTCGTAGTTCCAGAGGGCATAGTTCCAGTGGCATAGTTCCACAAGTCACAGTTCCAGAGGGCGTCATTCCACAGGTAATAGTTCTATATGGCGTAGTTCCAAAGGTCATAGTTCCAGAGGGCATAGTTCCAGAGGTCATAGTTCCAAAGGGCATAGTTCCAGAGGGTGTAGTTCCAGTAGCGTAGTTCCAGAGGTCATAGTTCCAGAGGGATAGTTCTAGAGGGCTTTGTTCCAGAGGTCATAGTTCCAGAGGGCGTAGTTCCAGAGGGCGTAATTCCAGAGGTGTAGTTCCAGAGGTCATAGTTCTAGAGGCATAGTTCTAGAGGGTGTAGTTCCAGAGGTCATAGTTCCAGAGGGCGTAGTTCCAGTGGCGTAGTTCCAGAGGGCACAGTTCCAGAGGGAATAGTTCCAGAGGTCATAGTTCTAGAGGCGTAGTTCCAGAGGTCCCAGTTCCATAGGACACAGTTCCAGAGGTGTAGTTCCACAAGTCACGGTTCCAGAGGTCTTAGTTTCACAGGTAATAGTTCCAGAGGGCGTAGTTCGCTGGAACTACGCCCTCTGGAACTACACCTATGGAACTACGCCCTCTTGAACTACGACCTCTGGAACTATGCCCTTTGGAACTATGCCCTCTGGAACTATGCCGCTGGAACTACGCCCTCTGGAACTATGACCTCTGGAACTACGCCCTCTAGAACTATGCCTCTGGAACTATGACCTATGGAACTACGCCTCTGGAACTACGCCCTCTAGAACTAGGACCTCTGGAACTACTCCCTCTGGAACTACGACGCTGGAACTACGCCCTCAGGAACGTCGTGGCGTAGTTCCAGAGGGCATAGTTCCAGAGGGCGTATTTCTAGAGGGCATAGTTCCAGAGGGCGTAGTTCCAGAGGTCATAGTTCTAGAGGCGTAGTTCTAGAGGGCGTAGTTCTAGAGGTCATAGTTCCATAGGGCGTAGTTCCAGCGGCGTAGCTCCAGAGGGCGTAGTTCCAGAGGTCATAGTTCGAGAGGGTGTAGCTCCAAAGGGCGTAGTTCCAAAGGGCATAGTTCCAGAGGGCGCAGTTCCAGAGGGCGTAGTTCCAGTGACGTAGTTCTAGAGGGCGTAGTTCCAGAGGTCCTAGAGGGCGTAGTTCCAGAGGTCATAGTTCCAGAGGGCATAGTTCCAGCGACGTAGTTCCAGAGGGTGTAGTTCCAGAGGGCATAGTTCTAGAGGGCGTAGTTCCAGCGGCATAGTTCCAGGGGGCATAGTTCCAGAGGTCATAGTTCCAGAGGCGTAGTTCCAAAGGGCGTAGTTCCAGAGGGCGTAGATCCAGAGGCGTAGTTCCAGAGGGCATAGTTCCAGAGGGCGTAGTTCCAGAGGTCGTAGTTCCAGAGGGCGTAGTTCCAGAGGCGTAGTTCCACAAGTCACAGTTCCAAAGGACATCGTTCCACAGGTAATAGTTCTAGAGGGTGTAGTTCCAAAGGTCATAGTTCCAGAGGGCGTAGTTCCAGAGGGCGTAGTTCCAGCAGCATAGTTCCAGAGGTCATAGTTCCAGAGGCATAGTTCTAGAGGGATTTGTTCCAGAGGTCATAGTTCCAGAGGGCGTAGTTCCAGAGGGCGTAGTTCCAGAGGGCATAGTTCCAGAGGTGTAGTTCCAGAGGTCATAGTTCCAGAGGCATAGTTCTAGAGGGCGTAGTTCCAGAGGTCATAGTTCTAGAGGGCGTAGTTCCAACGGTGTAGTTCCAGAGGGCATAGTTCCAGAGGGCATAGTTCCAGAGGGAATAGTTCCAGAGGTCACAGTTCCAGAGGGCGTAGTTCTAGAGGCGTAGTTCCAGAGGTCCTAGTTCCATAGGATGTAGTTCCAGAGGCGTAGTTCCACAAGTCACGGTTCCAGAGGTCTTAGTTTCATAGGTAATAGTTCCAGAGGGCGTAGTTCCAGAGGTCATAGTTCCAGAGGGCGTAGTTCCATAGGTCATAGTTCCAGAGGGCATAGTTCCAGCGACGTAGTGCCTATGGAACTACGCCCTCTAGAACTACGCCCTCTGGAACTATGACCTATGGAACTACGCCCTCTTGAACTATGACCTCTGGAACTATGCCCTCTAGAACTATTACCTGTGGAACTAAGCCCTCTAGAACTGTGACTTGTGGAACTACGCCTCTGGAACTATGCCCTCTGGAACTAGGACCCTTGGAGCTATGCCTCTAGAACTATGCCCTCTGGAACTACAACCTCTGGAACTAGAGGGCGTAGTTCCAGAGGTCCATAGTTCCATAGGACATAGTCACAGAGGGCGTAGTTCCAGAGGTCATAGTTACAGAGGGCGTAGCTCCATAGGGCGTAGTTCTAGAGGGCATAGTTACAGAGGGCGTAGCTCCAGAGGGCGTAGTTCCAGAGGGAAGATTTCTAGAGGGCGTAGTTCCAGAGGGTGTAGTTCCAGCGATGTAGTTCCAGAGGGCGTAGTTTCATAGGTCCTAGAGGGCATAGTTCCAGAGGTCATAGTTCAAAAGGGCGTAGTTCTAGCGGTGTAGTTCCAGAGGGCGTAGTTCCAGAGGCCATAGTTCTAGAGGGCGTAGTTCCAGAGGGCATAGTTCCAGAGGGCGTAGTTCCAACGGCGTAGTTCCAGGGGGCATAGTTCCAGAGGTCATAGTTCCAGAGGTCATAGTTCCAGAGGGTGTAGTTCTAAAGGCGTAGTTCCAGAGGGCGTAGTTCCAGAGGGTGTAGATCCAGAGGCGTAGTTCCAGAGGGTGTAGTTCCAGAGGCGTACTTCCACAAGTCACAGTTCCAGAGGGCGTAGTTCCAAAGGTAATAGTTCTAGAGGGCATAGTTCCAGAGGTCATAGTTCCAGAGGACATAGTTCCAGAGGTCATAGTTCCAGAGGGCATAGTTCCAGAGGCCTAGTTCCAGAGGTCATAGTTCCAGAGGCGTAGTTCTAGAGGGATTTGTTCCAGAGTTCATAGTTCCAGAGGGCATAGTTCCAGCGGCGTAGTTCTAGAGGGCGTAGTTCCAAAGGTCATTGTTCCAGAGGGCGTAGTTCTAGAGGCGTAGTTCCAGAGGTCATAGTTCCAGAGGCATAGTTCTAGAGGGCGTAGTTCCAGAGGTCATAGTTCTAGAGGGCGTAGTTCCAGCGGCGTAGTTCCAGAGGGAATAGTTCCTCTGGGTGTAGTTCCAGAGGTCGTAGTTCCAGAGGTCGTAGTTCTAGAGGCGTAGTTCAATAGGTCCTAGTTCTAAAGGGCGTAGTTCCAGAGGCGTAGTTCCACAAGTCACAGTTCTAGAGGGCTTAGTTCCACAGGTAATAGTTCTAAATGGCGTAGTTCCAGAGATCATAGTTCAAGAGGGCGTAGTTCCAGAGGTCATAGTTCTAGAGGGCGTAGTTCCAGAGGGCGTAGTTCCAGAGGGCGTAGTTCCAAAGGCACTACGCTGCTGGAACTACACCCTCTGGAACTATGACCTCTGGAACTACGCCCTCTGGAACTATGACCTCTGGAACTACGCCCTCTAGAACTATTACCTGTGAAACTAAGACCTCTGGAACCGTGACTTGTGGAACTACGCCTTTGGAACGACGTCCTATGGAACTAAGACCTCTGGAAGTACGCCTCTAGAACTACACCCTCTAGAACTATGACCTCTAGAACTATTCCCTCTGGAACTATGCCCTCTGGAACTACGCCACTGGAACTACGCCCTCTAGAACTATGACCTCTGGAACTACACCCTCTAGAACTATGCCTCTAGAACTATGACCTCTAGAACTACGCCTCTGGAATTACGCCCTCTGGAACTACGCCCTATAGAACTATGACCTCTGGAACAAAGCCCTCTAGAACTATCCCTTTGGAACTATGACCTCTGGAACTACGTTGCTGGAACTACGCCCTCTGGAACTATGCCCTCTGGAACGATGACCTATGGAACTATGCCCTCTGGAACTATGACCTTTGGAACTACGCCATCTAGAACTATTACCTATGGAACAACGCCCTCTGGAACTGTGACTTGTGGAACTATGCCTCTGGAACTATGCCCTCTGGAACTACGACCTCTGGAACTACACCTCTGGAACTACGCCCTCTGGAACTACGACCTCTGGAACTACGCCCTCTGGAACTATGCCCTCTGGAACTATGCCTCTGGATCTACTCTCTCTGGAACTACGCCCTTTGGAACTACGCCTCTGGAAGTACGCCCTCTGGAACTATGACCTCTAGAACTATGACCTCTGGAACTATTCCCCCTGGAACTACACCGTTGGAACTATGCCCTCTGGAACTACACCCTCTGGAACTACGTCGTTGGAACTACGCCCTCTGGAACTATGACCTCTGGAACTATGCCCTCTAGGACCTCTGGAACTACGCCCTCTGGAACTATGTCGCTGTAACTACGCCCTCTGGAGCTACGCCCTCTCGAACTATTCCCTTTGGAACTACGCCCTCTGTAGCTACGCCCTCTCGAACTATGACCTCTGGAACTACGCCCTCTGGAACTACGCCGTTGGAACTACGCCCTCTGGAACTATGACCTCTAGAACTACGCCCTCTAGAACTACGCCTCTAGAACTATGACCTCTGGAACTACGCCCTCTGGAACTACGCCCTCTGGAAGTACGCCCTCTGGAACTACGCCCTCTGGAACTACGCCCTCTGGAACTATGAGCTTCAGAGGGCGTAGTTCCAGAGGGCATAGTTCCAGAGGGCATAGTTCCTGAGGGCGTAATTCCAATGGCGTAGTTCCAGAGGGCGTAGTTCCAGAGGTCCTAGAGGGCGTAGTTCCAGAGATCATAGTTCCATAGGGCGTAGTTCCAACAACGTAGTTCCAAAGGGCGTAGTTCCAAAGGGCGTAGTTCCAGAGGGCGTCGTTCCAGCGGCGTAGTTCCAGAGGGCATAGTTCTAGAGGTCATAGTTCTAGAGGTCATAGTTCCAGAGGGCATAGTTCCAGAGGCATAGTTCCAGAGGGCATAGTTCCAGAGGGCATAGTTCCAGAGGTCGTAGTTCCATAGGTTGTAGTTCCAGAGGCGTAGTTCCAGAGGTCGTAGTTCCAGAGAGCGTAGTTACAACAAAAGGTCCCGTGTTTCCATTCTGGAGCAGGGGGCTTAAGAAGTAGCAACTATTGCTTCTGTGCACTCCCTTACCTATCTTTTTATTTTAAATTGTAAAATTGCTTTGTCTACCAATACTGAATTAACTATTACTGTAACAAAAAGACAATTAAAAGCATTTATTGTCTCTCTAATACTGATAATGCTATCTTCAAATAAGTTTTATAGTAAAGACTATGCCTTTAATGGATTTTTTTTTTTATGATGGTGATGTATCTGAAAACTGCCTTTTCTATAATGTTGCTTGTTGCATTTATCACTATTCTGTTGTAACTGATGATTTACCAATATTGTAACTGACTCGTTTTCCTAATAATGGATCCAGTTTGTTGCACACATTGGTACAATATTGTCATTGATGTCAACAGGGTGCAGAAGAATCCAATATAAATCCAAAGCTTAGAAGGAATAATGTTAATCGAAGCTCAGAAGAGATGACACACTTGCAATAACATATGAGACAGAGTTCTGTGAGTGAAGAAATCCTTTTGTAAAGGATTGAGTTACAGGAGCTTCGAATGATTTGTCAGTCGTTGGATCAAGATTTGATCTGGAATGGAAATATTGAAACCGTCAAATCACACTAAAGGAAATGTGGTTAACTTCGACGTTGACCACTCCGGGGAGAAGGAGTCTAAAACAGGTAAGTTTACCTGAAGGTTGAATCCCCGAAATCATGAACTCTCGTTGACCGTCGGATCAGAGAAAGAATAGGAAATCTCATCAAACATTGATCTGGAGTGAAAATATTCAAAGCGTGCTAAAGAAGAAGGTGGTCACATTTCCCTGGATGCTAAAAACGAAGCTTGATCAAATTCAGTTGGGTTTTTTCACATTTCCCTGAATGTGTGTTGAGATTGACATCAATGAGGGTCTACTAGAAAAAGTGATACTACAAAAGAAAAAATTTGGATGGATTCAAGATTCAGATTATGAGAATGTGGATTTTTTATGTTAGATTTTCCAACAAACAAGACATCTTCAATATTATTGTCTCCTAACACAAGCTCGCATATAAAGGAGAAAAGGACATAAACTAAATCCAAAATGTTGTCAATCTTTTGAGCAACCATTCTCAAATGATGAAGATGATGAGAGTGTACAAAATCATAATAAAAATAATCAACAAGCAATAGTTATAGAGAATGATATCAAACTATGTCCAGAAGCATAGGCTGAGGAATCCAATCTTAACTCAAAGGATAAAGAAGAAGACAAGAATACCAAGATTTCCCCATTGCCCCCTTCAGGGTGGTAGTTGTAAATGAAGTCCTATAAGGAAGAATCAAGAGACTTCATGACTCTTAACAACTCTAATTCTAATAAGGATTTATGATCCAAAATATTTCCTCATCCTAAACTTTGTGAATAGATTTTGAATAAGTTTGAATTAATTGTCTAAAGACAAATCCATGACAAGATAAAATGACCAACTTGGTGTTTGGCCTTCCAAGTAGCTCTATTAAAAAAAATGCTATTAAAATTAATGTACAATGAAGAGAAGAGGAAGAGAGCTGGAGAGGAAATGAAGAAGAAGTGCAGTTGAAAAAGCATGAGGGGCTTGGGAGAAGGACCTACTCAAATATTGAAGGTTGTCCCCAAGTGAAATCAATTTGCAATTTTGCTAGTGAGTACATGAAATCTGTGTGTAGCTCACCTTTGCAACTATTTCTTGAACTGAATAAAATACTCATTAGGTGTTGGTTTTCCCACTTGAGTTTCTAGAGTAAATCTTGTGTTCCCTATTTGTTTAAATAACATGTGTCTAAGACCAATGTGGTTGGGTTTTCAATTAAATTAATACTTGTACATGCAATAGATCATCCAACGTATTAGTCTCTATACAATAGGTGACTTGTTAAATCGTTGGGCAGATTTAATTAAAAGATCAATATGTGCACCACATTAACAACTGTCTGGTGGTCACTAAAATTGTTCCTATGCCTCACAATGCCACCTACACTCCCCTTTGACTAAGACTGGGTGTGAATACTCGGTGAAACATTGGGCAATTCATTCCCTCGCCACACAATGTCCATTTTGCATTGAATTCCCTTCTTTGCATTGTTGGGAGTATCAATTCATCTTCAATAATACATTTTATTGAGTGATACATTGTATTGACTCATCGGATCATGCACATGTGTTTGTATTTTCAATTAAAACGCCTTCCAACTCTGTAAGATTTGAATGCTTCCTACAGAGTATTGGTGAATGGGCAGAATTTGTTTCATTATTGGCAATTTGAGTGAATCCTATGTAGGCACATTTGAATAGCAGAAATTGCAGAGTTTGGATGTTTAAAAAAAATAGAGTCTATGTGTTGGTTGACATTAAGGTGTATGTGCAGATTTGTAATTGATACATTTGCATGGTGTATGTTTCAACATAGAATGTCTGGGCATATTTCTTATTGATAAACTTCTTGAATATGAATTCATTGACAAATTCTTGCATATATTAGTGTTTGAAAGCTTATTGTACAACATTGGTTGTTGTTTAAAGTGTCGTGTGCATAGTCAAAAATAAATAAATAAATCAGAGTGCATGTTTTGGCACATTCAAAATAAAACACATAGTGCATTGTGAACTTGGCATTGAGACTAGATTTGAAACAGAGCGACAACCCAAATACGAAGACAAAGATCTTAGTGTGATCATACTTGCAGAGACAAACAATTGAATTTAATTTCCTTGAAGGATATGACTTGATGAAACCTATGGGCTATAAAGTACCATGTGTATCATATTGAATCATATTGGTATCAAAGTTGTTGAATTTGTGACCTTGAAACCATTGTTAGCACATTGACGAGAAACAAGGCCAACCTGGATAAAGCAGTGAAAAGAGAGAACTTGGAATAACTATGGAGCTTCAATGTGTAGATCCAAAAGGAGAACCAACACTTGAAGGAGAGAATAACAGAGTTGAAAAAGGAGCTCGAGACATTGGCCAAGTTGTCTATAGTTGTCCATAAGACCAAGGAAGTGCAAACACTTTCCATTGCTATTGTAGAAGGTAGCACCATGAACGAGACAAGCATGGTAAGCTCACTCTCTATGGACCTTTCTCGAGACAAGCATGGTAAGCTCACTCTCTATGGACCTTTCTCAATTTGTTTTTCAAGAACGCTTTGGTGTTTTTGTAAAACATATCAGAGGCAACAATTCCAAGCACATACGACAAATGGGCTACAATGACCAAGAGCTAGGCAAGAGAAGCCAATGGATTGTAAATCTTCTTGTAGCTAAGCATAGACTCGAGCATGAAGGCCTAAGTTTGGGTGGACAAAAAGAACCAAGTAAAACCTCAACTCAAGCTAAGACCATCAAAATAACTTTTTTTTGAGGCAGGAGAAACCGAAGAAGAAACCATTTTGATTGAAGAAAAGACAATGGAAAATGAAATGGCCAAAAAACCATTACAATGTGCTTGTACAATCTTGAATGAGGGTAGAAAAGGAATGTTTCCACCACCTAAATTTGTCCCCATACTCAGGAGACCAAGCAAACACACTAACAAGCACAAACCAAAGTGGTATGTCAAGGCATGTTTGGTTTGTTTCCACTGCAAAGAAGAAAGGCCACGATGTTGATGTTCGTTGGCACTTTAGATTATGTTCCTTTGATGGGAAGAATGGGAAGAAACTTTCCCAAGACAACTGCAAGTTCAAAGTAACACAAATAAGAAGAGAATGACAAGACAACTGCAAGTTCAATGTAACACAAATAAGAAGAGAATGCCCAGCAACCCTTGCATTAGCAAGAATATTTGCTAGAACTACAAAGTCAAGAAACAAAGGCTTCATTGGGAACTTCATCCCAAGTACTACACATCAAAAAAAAGGTTTGGAGAGTGAAGAGTAAAGGGTAAGAAAAAAGGGTTTGAAAAATGAAGAGTAAAGATAAGAAAAAAATGTTTGGAACGTGAAAAGTAAGGGTAAGGAAGAAGGAACAATGATTGTCCAAGAACCTGTAGCAGCAAAAGATGTCATCTCCACCAATGAAGTGGACAACAGGGGTATGCCAAAAGTAGTCCCTATTCAACACTTATCTTCCATTCTGCGGTGGAAGTACCCCATCTTGGAGATTTGTTGGAACTTGATACAAATAGATGACTCAACAGGGCTCTGTTAGATTCATAACAGCCAAGAGATAGCTCTGATCTGCAACAGCAGAGAAGGAAAGCACACAGCCGTAGAAGTAGAAGAAAGAAAGAAAATTGAGTTGAATATTTTGGAGACCAGGTTGGTCTTGCAAGCACTGTATTAAAAATAAAATGTTGTTGGAATTAATGCACAGTGGAAAGGAAAGAAAGAGAAGTACAAAGAAGGATGGAAGCTACAAAAGCACGAGGAGCCTAGGAGAAGAAACTTGCTTAAAGATCAAAGGTTTTCCTTGAACCAAAGCAATCTGCAGCAATCTGCAATTTTGCAGATGAATAATAGTACAAAAAAATTGTCGATGAATAACAGTACAAAAAAGTTACATATAGTTCATCTAACAGTACAAAAATGTTACATATAGCTCATCTTTGTAACTATTTCTCAAGTTTAATAAAATCCTTGTCGAATGTACAAAAATGTTACATATAGCTCATC
>SNQJ01S0051226.1:24940-48767 GCA_010110895.2 Picea sitchensis
GTGGATCCATGCATTTTAAAAGCACCCCCAGGGGGTCTTTCCAGTATAAAATTTGATCAATAAGGTAGTACCTGACTACCCTGAGCTTCAGAGCTCTTGCTTTGTTTCTTTGCAGGGCATCTGGGGGCCGCAACTCCTGCAGAAAATATATGACATCCTTATACCAAGGACATCGGGCCAATGGGGGCTCTCTTTGAAGGTCTATTTCAGACAACTGACCCCGCTGAATTCCTGAGCATTCATTCATGAAACTTACCCCCAAAGCTTGGCAATTGGCTTCATCCAACAACTTGGCTAAGCCTTGACCTTTGATCAATTTGGTAGCCCTTATTTCCAGGTCAAATTCCAAGATCTTGGCTATCCATTTACTCCTCTTCCCATCAATGTCGGGTTGTACAAGGATGGGTTTCACAGAGGCTGAAGGGACGTATGCAGTCACCTTTGAGTGCAAGACATGGACTCTGAAATCTTTGAGATCTTTCACTAAGGCATAGGCCCGCTTCTCCATGATTTCACATGTGACCTCTACATATCTTAATGCATTTCTGAAGAAGGCAATGGGTTTCTCTCGCCCTTCCTCATTTCTCTACAACAAGACCGCTGCTACTGTATCAAAAGAGGCGAAAGAGAAAATTAGGAAATCTTTCGAATAGTCAGGACTGATCAACACTGGTGCCTCAATCAATGCTTTTTTTATTTGGAAAAAAGATTCCCTGGGTTCAACAGTCCATTTCACTTCATTTCCCTTCTTGAGCATGGATGTGATGTGTTTCACCAGCTTAGCGAAATTCAAGATGAATTTCCTCAGAAAATTAATCTTCCCCAAAAAGGCTTGAACTTCCTTCTTCGACCTGGGAAGCGACAGGGTCCGAATTGCCTCCACTCTGCTAGGATCAATCCTCACTCCTTCTGCTGATACTATATGGCCTAATAGCTTCCCCTCCTCCATAGCAAATAAATACTTCTTGGGGTTTAGAGAAAGGCCGAACCTTCGACATTTTGAGAAATTTTTTCTCAGGTGACAACAGTGCTCTTTATCCGACCTCGAGAAGACTGTTATGTCGTCCAGATAGATCACCACAAACTTATCTTTCTCCCCGATGAAGGCTATGTCCATGGCTCACTGAAATGTCACTCCTGCATTCATCAGTCCAAATGGAATTTTGCCATACATGAATGTGCCCCAAGGGGTGGTGAAGGATGTCTTTTCTCTGTCTTCAGGCATAACTGATATCTGATTATAGCCAGAAAAACCATCGATCATGGAAATCTTAGAGGCACCGGTTACCCTCTGCAATATGTGTTCCATGTTGGGCAGGGGATAATTGTCTTCCTTTGAGCCCCTGTTCAGGTTCCTGAAGTCGACACAAAGCCTAATTTCTCTGATTTTCTTCCTTACCAGAACCAAATTGGCCACGCATTCAGAATATCTTAGCGGGATGATGATCTGGGCCTCCAACAACTTCTTTACTTCTTTCTCCATGACAGACAGCAACATGGGATTTATCTGTCTTAGCTTCTGTCTAAATGGCTTATCCTCTTCCTTCAGTGGGATCTTGTGTTCAATGACAGATGTGTCATATGTCTTGAGATCTTCGTAGGTCCATGCAAACACATCAACAAACTCTCTCAGCAACTCAGTATATTCGGCTCTCTGCTCTGTGGTCAAACTCCTTGACAGCTTGACAAACTTAGGCTCCTCTGGTGTGCCAATGTTGCACTTGGCTGTGTCAGCACCTTCAACTAAAAATCTACCCTTTACTGCCACATCATTTCCATCGAACAATCTTTCTAAAGGAATAAGTCCCCTTGGAATGTGATTTCTAGGCAGCTAAATAATCTGGTGGTTAGCAATTTTATTTAAAACACCTCGGGGTGAGGGTTATCTTCTGTATCAGGATCCTGATCAATGTACAACACAGAAAATTCATCAACAGATTGGAGGAACTTCTCGATTTCCAGATCATCCTCGAATACCTTCCAATGCTTGACATTGTCTGGTAAAGAGGGCCTATATTTTATCTCAACATCATATTTAGCCATAGGCGGCTGAGGGATCTTGAACTGGCTAGCTAAAACAACAAAAGAATCGGCCACAGCATTATCCTCCCTTGGAATAAAAGAGATGTTGAAGGATGAGAAGAAATTGTCAATTAGGTCCCATACTTCATTTCTATAATTTCTGAGTCGAGGGTGCTTAGCCTGATAAGCATTTCTGATCTGTTGGACCACCAACTTTGCATCTCCGAACACAACTACCTCCTGAATTCCCCTTTCCCTTGCAGCTCTTAGTCCTCGAGCAAGAGCTTCATACTCTGTCACATTGTTGGTGGTTTCAAATTCTAATTTGTATGACAGAGATATAGTCTCCTAGGCAGGTGACACAAAAAACACCCCAGCACCAGCGCCTTCCCTGGAACAGGCTCCATCAAAAAACATTTTCCAAACAGGTGTGATGGAAGGAAGAATTTCACGAGGAGAAGTAGGCTTATTTTTGAGTTAAAGAGGAGGTTCGGGAGCATGAGTGAGTTTCAGTAAAATGGAACCTAAATCAGTGTCCACGGTGAAAATGGGATGGTTGGTAGGATTGGCTTCATCACTGATTATATAGGCCAGTTGGGCTTCCCTATATAGCCTCCTTTGTTCTCCTCCGAACACTGGGATAGTATCATATGTGAGGTCCATCTGCAAGGTTCCCCCCAATATTTTTATCCAAGATCTTGATAACAACATACCGAATTTGGGGGGGACATCAGCCACTACAATATCCAGGACCACACTTTTCATGGGCAACTGGAACAAGGTCACGACCAGGTCTTTGATAACTCCTAGACACTGAACTTTCCTGGAGTCGAAGGAATAGAGTTCATGATAGGCTCAGGTGACTTCTAGCCCTAACTCTTCCATGAAATTTTTGGGCATGAGGTTGTGAGAAGCCCCAGAATCCATCAAGCAGTTGTGCAGTACCTTGTCATGTATGTTCAAGGAAGTGTAGAAGGGAGTGGATGAGTCATTCTTGTCTTCTACCATAGGACCTAGAATAACTGCAGGCTTTTCATCTTGCAAATTGATGGATTATGTGGGAAGGTTTGAGACCTCAGATTGTAAAATCTCAGAGAAGCATTTCTTGAACCCTTCATGTTTAATCAACTCGGTTAGGGGCACAGGGATTCTAATTTTTTGAATTTCATGCTCGAAATTAAAAGAAGATGTAAGCTTTGGGATTTCTCTTATTTCGGGGGCATGACTCTGGACTATGGGAAAGAGGGGTTGGTGTTTTTTACCTCTGTGAATATCCGCTACTTCATTGGCAGGCC
The DNA here is from genome assembly GCA_010110895.2 of Picea sitchensis. Lineage (NCBI taxonomy): Eukaryota > Viridiplantae > Streptophyta > Pinopsida > Pinales > Pinaceae > Picea > Picea sitchensis. Next base: position 28,258 of record SNQJ01S0051226.1, read on the forward strand.
TCTATGTTCTAGTGGATTGCTCAGGAACATTAGGTGTTACTGCCTTCTTCTGAGACCTCAGGTCGTACCTGCCTTGGTGGCCACTAGTCTTGTTTTCCTTGCTCAGTTCATTTAGCTGACTGTTCATGAGAGACTCCTCGTATGCTAATTGAGTCAGATGAGGAAAAGGAGGAGTTTCTATGAAGCAATGGATTTCAGGATCAAGCTCACCTGTTTCCCCTTCTTCTTCCTCGGCCATAAAATTGTTTTGGAAAGGGGCTTGAATCTTCTGATCTTCTCTGTCTCTTCCCCTCTCCCTTTGCACAGTCGGGGAAGTGGTATTGTTTGGCCTCCTGAATCCTCCTTTTTTTTCGGCACTCTGAGGTCCCTTGTATGCTTGCCTCCCTTCTACCTTCATCCACTCCATCTCTGTAGACAGAGACTTGACCATTTTGGTCAGTTCATCCACTTGAGGGTGGGGCACCGATGGGCTAGAAGTTGAGGCTTTCGACCTTCCCTTTCTTCTGTACGCATCGACCTTGCTCCTCAGTCTATCAGATGCTAATACATTGGATTCCACTTCTATGGCCGCATCTTGCATTTCAGCTAAGGAGGTGGCTCTTCTTTCTCTTAGTAACAGACAAAAATCGGGGCCAAACGCACTAGCATAAAAAATCTTGGCTGAGGCTTCTGAAGGCTTTATTTTGGCAGGAATTTTATTATACATCTTATTAAATATTTTGGAGAAGTCAGAGAAATACTCTCCATCCATATTCTTCAAAGATCTGAACTTTGTCATGTAATACATGAAATCCTTCCTATCGCCCCACTGCCTCAGGAAAACACTATCCAGGGATTCGATCACCACGATAGATCCAGAGGCCAATCCTCTAAACCATTTTATCACCTCGCCATCTAGGCTCTAGACGAAGACTCTCATCCATACATATTCGTTTTCAATGTTGAGGTTGTCTGCATAACTGTAGAAAGCAGCCACATGCTCTTCAACAGTTACATCCCCTTCCCAAGTGAACTTGGGCATGTATTTCAAGTAATCTCCAGAAGGGAGAGGATTCATAGGATGGGGTAGGATTAAGGAAGCATATCTGGCAGTGACTATGGAATCCATTCTATTTAGAGGGGGATTAGCACCAGCCATAGGGATACTAGGTGGAGGAGAGCTCGGAGGAGAAGGAGTTCACGAAGGGGCTACTAGGAATGAGTCTCGAAGTGGAGTGGGAAACAAGAGGGGATTTAAGGAGAAAGCTAACGAGCTCAAGTCAGCAGGTGCTTCTGTTTGTGCAGGAGTGGGGAAATATTCTGTAGTCCTGGGTCTATGCCAAGGTACAACTTCATAGGAGAGGGGAGTGACAAGGATTTCTCCCTCCAATCCTAGATCAGGAGGGGAAAACTCAGCAGGAACACTCCCGAAATTTAGGAAACGGGAAAATTCAGAAAACGGTCTGCTGGGAAGTTGAGGAGAAGAAAATGGAGTTTCTACAGAAGGCGATAGTGGATTACCTGGTTTAGGTGGTGGAAGATTCTTCTTTAGAGTTCTTTCCTTTTCTTAAAATCACCTCCGGATCAGCTACAGGTGTAGCTAGAGGCAGCTGTGGATGAGACCGTGTGTGTCTACCTATGAAAGCCACAATTAACAAGACAGGTTCACCACAGTGGATTCGTCACAATGGAGTTTCCAGGTGCATAGTAGCAATATTCAAAGACTCTGATACCCGATGCACCTTCAGAATCAGAGGCTTAATGTTGTTCAATCCCGGGGAAAATTTTCAACTTCGTCCCCGACAATGGTGCCAAAAATTTTAGCATCAGAAGTCACCCCTAGATTGCAGCAGGAGCAGAGCCCGACGCCCATTATTTTATGTCACGATTTGCTTAATGGGGTGATCAAATGGAGGTTAACTCAAATGATGTGGTTCCAACTCCGAAACTAGGCTAGGTATGCATGGGCAAGTGAGGTCTTAGATAACTTCAGACAGTGATTTGTAGTAAGAGTGAGTAGGGGGAAGACTTGTATCAGAGAGATGCAAAGGTATATTATAAACATTAGGTTCCTAACAGACTGTGGAAGAAGAAATCTAAACACAAGATCTTCTTACGCTCAGATGAAAAACACCAGAGAATACAACAATGCACACAATAAATCCTTTATCATAACATGATTGCAATAATTTGCACGAATCAGTCGTTCACAAACTCTCTCAGCATAAGATGAAAATTAGATGGAGTAAGAAAGACTATTTGTCATAAAACAAGAAATCCCACATACAGATGCATAACCAGAGAGCTAGAGTGATGCTAAAACTTTACAATCGGGAGCTTCGCTCTACCATCGATCCCCCTCAAAAATACAAAAACCTGAGTACATATACTTGGGCAGATTTTCCTAACAGAGGCACGCTCGCCCTTTAAGGCATAATGTATCTTCAATCAATCTTTGGGCGGAAGTCCTTTGTCAAACATCTCATTAACTTCGCATGGCCTTTGCAGGGGAGGAGTAGCTGAACCAGTAAATGTCGAGTTAGCGTGTGCAGACCTCCTCCGGCTAGTTGAGAACCTGGCATGGATTTTCTGGAAAAATGGGTACACAGGACCCTCTCGAGCAGTCCGCTTGCCAGACCCTCCATTCCTCGCATTTAATGAATGAGGAGAGGTTTCAACCACCCTTCCTCACCTTCATTTACTCCAAGCGACAACCAAGACCGAGTTCGGATCAAATGGCACCTGGAGATCACGGTAATTCCTTCTGTGAACATACACGATGCCTTCGGCCCTTCTTGAGTGGCTATTTTCTTTCACAAGTGACCATGGACTGTGACCACTCGCTTATCCCCAAGGTGCCCTCAGCATTCGCAAATGGGAAGGAGCTAGTCCTTGCTTCCTGAAATCGCGATAAGCGAGAAGGCATGGAGCTTAATCACACACCAAGTGTCCCCTTAAGATGGACGGCTGAGACTGCTCCTTGATATTGTGGGCTCGCCTTTGGGTGCTTTGGGTGCTTCATGCCTTGAGGCTAGGAGGAGGTTGATCCTTTCTCTTTGAGGTCGCGATGCGCAAATGGACGATAGAACTTAATCACGCATCACGTACCCTTCTTTTGATCGGATGGCTCGAAACACTTTCGGCGATACTGTGGGCTCATCATTAAAAGTTCTTTTCATTTCATGATTCGCGAGTCGAAGACCGTTGATTCCTCTTCTTCAACTCCCACTTCTTGAGACGGAGATATGGGAAGGGATCCCTTTCTGGTGAATGCTCTCCACATGTAGCCGTTGGCTTGGGCCCAAGTACTAGCGCCTCTCACTACTCGTGACCTCACGAGTTGGAGTATCAGAATTTGGTATTCTCTCTTCGCAAATTCCCAAGACGCGATGGTTAGCAACAATTGACCTCCTATGGACACTTTTCATAACTCAAAATATCACGCAACCAAAGGGATATGGTCCGCCCTTCGAACTCACGAACCCTGAGCTCGAGAAATAACACTGCGCTTGAACTGCTTGCGATCAACGACCCTCGTAACTTCGCTAGTGACTCCTGAAGGATTCTGACCATTGACTTCCTTAAAACTTTTAGCGCTATACTTGATGCGACTCAGTTAATCTACAATTACCCATCAATCACTATTCTTCTTTGTCCCTGAATCCTTTCCACTGGAGAATGAAATTCCCGCTCGCTTGATTTTAAGCTCGAAAAGGACTTCTTTTATGCACTGCGCTTGGGCGCTCCTCGTGCAACTTGCATACCTGTGTATCTCATTTCCGAAGACAAGTAATGTTGCTAACATAAATAATACCAGAGGTAGTTCCGACTATTTTTCCACCTAAACAGTGTCACAAGGTAGTATCTCATACTGGAAAATTCATCTTCTTCACAATCTGCTCAAAAGGTGAACAGAAGAAAATTACAACCACTACAGCCTCGCCTCAAGCACCTTCTATCCAACAGAAGCAGGTTGACAAGGTTGCATAAAAGCACAATGATTATTTCTGCACATAGTCCTCTCATGTAGCTCAATTTGTTGAACAAACTCAGCCCCTCCAGCAACAGGGTCGTGACAACCTTCCACAAACCGAGCAACGCGACGTCTCCAGCAAGGCAAACAACTCACCAAGATTCAGATTCAACAAACGCTTCCCTCTCTCCCCCGAGAACTCAACTAAATGGATACCATTTCTTCCTAAGGAGGGAGGATCGATCTAGGTGGTTATCAGTGGCCACCCACCTTTTCCAACTCGCTCAAAATAGTTTTCTGACAATTTTGGCAATTTACTATTTTTAGTAGTTTTTAACTTCCAGGGCCATTTTGAGGGACTAAATGAAGTTTTTTCAAGATCAATCATCTCAATGCTAGATGAAGGCTCTAATTGAGCCCCCAAAATTAATCTCCTAGATGATGCCTTTCCAACGGGATATCATGCGCCTAAAACAGAGATCGTATGCAAAGGTTACGACCTCGAGCAGTTGATGTACTAACTTACCCAAACGGGGCCCACATGATTTTTGACGCTTCATCTCTTAGGGTAAGGTTTTTGTATGTCTAGGGGTTTTGGCATTCCTATTTATTGTAAAAAGGCCTTCAGAGCCTCATTTTAACCATCTTCTTGTGAATGCAAGTAGTCATCACATCTCTTCTCAGAGATAAGCTACCATCATTCTAGCGAGTCTTTCACTTTGTATTTTTACAGTCTCTATACATTTATTTCATTAATAGGAATCGTTTATTACTGTATCTATGTGTTCATGGTTTCATCTATGATACATTTTTGTTATATTATTGGATATCCATGACATCTGTCTGCATTTCTTTATTATATCTTCAGTCTCATTTCATGCCGAAAATAATTCGGATCAGTGGTATCAGAGATGACTGCTCTTGATCGTTTTTTAGTGCATGTCCGCGATAGGGTCCGAGCATAGAAAGTTGAGTCTCGAGGTTGTCTTTCTTGAAGACAATTTCTCTCGCACGCCCAACAAAACCTCCATGGCAGAAGAAAAGAAAAACGACGGAGCAAACAATTCTATCCATCTGTTGCTTGAGCAAGCTCTCACGGGACAGAGGGACAAAACGAAGGAGACTTTTTGCCACATCCTTCAATGCCTACTGATAGGAATAGGCACATATTCATCAAATAACCACTTTCGAATCACTTCTCCTTTCAAGGTACAGGTTAATTTTGATATTCCCGTATTTTAAGGTCAGAAAGATGTGGATGCCCTAGACAAATGGTTAAATATACTAGAAGGTCATTTCTTTGTTCATAATTTTTCCGACAGGGAAAATATCACCTTCACACTCCTTAAATATCTCCCCCATGTCAAAAATTGGTGGGAAACTTACTAGGAGAAAGATTCCACAAAGGAGTTTGGAGTATATGGGGCCGAGCCCAATAGAGATTTTTTTGTGGATGCGGTAAAGAAACCGTGTTACCCTGTTGGCAACTATGAGTACCAGTACATGAGATGGACCACACTACAGCAAGACAGGGGACAAGAAGTTTTGGAGTTCACCAATATCTTCCGTACCTTGCTCACCAAGTTGTGTATCAAAGAATATGAGCGACATTTGATTTTGAAATACCGCGGGGCTCTACACAGATACATCCAAACTGAAATGGATTTTCTGAATATCTCATCACTCAGTGCTGCGTATCGATATGTTGTTAAAATCGAGCAGAAATTTAGGCACCAAAACAAACAGGGGTTCGGATCTCCAAATTCGCAACAACCTATGTATGAGAAAGACGACCCTGACAAACAACTTCCATAAAACCAATCTAAGCCATAGGAAAAGAAGGGTCATAGGAAGATGAAGAAGGACAACGGAAAATGGTGTGATTTTCACAAAACCCACTGGCACAACACCGATGAATGTCGCTTAAAACAATCATTGGTGGCTGATATCAAAGACAAAGAGCCGAACCCTGATTCAAAATCCGATTATGAAAATATTGGTAAAAGACAGATCATCGATGCAGACCCCACTGCTATTGTCGCGACCACAACAATTCAACCAGAAGAACCAACAGATCCTAAAGAGGGGGAGTTCCTTTTTCAGTCACAGATGTGGGTGAAGGGGACCCCGCTGGATTTTATTTTTGATAGTGGAAGACAGAAGAACCTCATCTCAGCAGAGGTCGTCAAACAATTGGGATTGTCGACAACACCACACCTGTAGCCATATAAGATCGGGTGTCTTAGCCAAGCATGAGATATTTGTGTCAGCCAATAGTTTCAATTGTCATACGACATCCAACCCTTCAAGGATGAGGTATTATGTGATGTTTCCCCACTGGATGTCTGTGATGTTTTCTTGGGCCAACCATATATGTGGAAACACCATGATGTTTATGAGTCTCGACCTTGCAGTGTCAGTGTTTCTATGGGGGGTCATCTCTATAGAATACGAGAGGTAGTTCCGACTATTGTTCCACCTAAACAGTGTCGCAAGGCAGTATCTCATACTACAAAATTCATCTTCTTCACAATTTGTTCAAAAGGTGAACAAAAGAACATTGCAACCACTACAGCCTCTCCCCGAGAACCTTCTATCCAATAGAAGCAGGTCAACAAGGTTGTAACATAACACAAAGATTCCCTTTGCACACAGTTATCTCATGTATCTCAACTTGTTGAATAGACTCAGCCCCTCCAACAACAAGTTCATGATAACCTTCTACTAACCAAGCAACGCGATGTCTCTAGCAAGGCAAACAACTCACCAAGATTCAGATTCAACAAATGCTTCCCTTTTTCCCCTAAGAAATCAACGTAATGGAGAACATTTATTCCTAAGGAGGGAGGATTGAACCAGGTGGATATCGCTGGTCACGCACCTTTTCCAAGTCTCTCAAAACCATTTTCTAGCAATTTTGGAAATTTACTATTTTTAGCATTTTTTAACTTTTGGGGCCATTTTGAGAGCCTAAATGAAGGTTTTTTTATATAAATATTCTAAATAATAGATAAACACTCTGATTGAACCCCCAAAATGAATCTCCTTGACAATTCCTTTCCAACGGGCTATTGTGTGCCTAAAACGGAGATCGTATGCAAAAGTTACGACCCTGAGAAGTTGATGTACAAACTTACCCAAAAGGGGCCCACATGAATTTTGGCGCTTCATCTCCTAGGGTTAGGTTTTTGGATGTGTATGGTTTTTGACATTCATGTTTATTGTAAAAATTCCTTCAGAGCCTCATTGTAACCATATTCTTGTGAATGCAAGTAGCTATCAGATATCTTCTTAGAGATAAGTTGCCACCATTCTAGTGAGTCTTTCACTCTATATTTTTACAGTCTCTTCACATTTATTTCATTAATAGAAGGTGGTTATGGTTGCATATCTTATAGAGATTTGATATATTATTGGATATCCATGACATATCTGTTCATTTCTTTATTATATCTCTTCTCTCATTTCATGCGGAAAATAATCTAGATCAGTGGTATCAGAGCAGACTGCTCTTGATCGTTTTTCAGTGCATGTCCCTGATGAGGTCCGAGTATAGAAAGTTGGGTCTCGAGCTTGTCTCTCTTGAATACAATCGCTCTCACATGCCCAGTAAACCCTCCATAATGGAAGAAAAGATAAATGGTGGAGTAGACGATTCTATATTTCTGTTGCTTCAGCAAGCTCTCATGCGACAGAGGGATGGAATGATGGAGAATTTGGCCACATCCTTTAGCGCCTGTTGATAGAAAAATGTGCATCTTCATCAAAAAACCGCTTTGGAAGCACCTCTCCTTTCAAGGTGGGGTTAATTTTTATATTCTCATATTTGAAGGTCAAATAAATGCGGATGCTCTAGACTAATGGTTAAATCTGCTAGAAGGTTATTTCTCCGTTCATAAATTTTCCGACAGGGAAAAGATCACCTTAATAGTCCTTAAATCTCTTCCCCATGTCAAACATTGGTGGGAAACTTATTGGGAGAAATATTCCACAAAGGAGTCTAGAATATATGGGATCGATCCCAATTGGGATTTTTTTGTGGATGTGGTAAAGGAACAATATTACCCTGTTGGAAACTATGAGGACCAGTACATGAGATTGACCACACTATGACAAGAGAGGGGCCAAATAGTTCTAGATTTCAGCAATACCTTCCATACCTTGCACACAAAGCTTGGTCTCAAATAATCTGAGAGACATTTGGTTCTGAAATACCGCGGGGCTCTACACAGATACATCCAAATTGAAATGCATTTTCTGGATATCTCATCAGTTGGTGTTGCGTATCGATATGTTATTAAAATTGAGCAGAAATTTAGGCACACAAATAAATAGGAGTTTGGATATCCAAATCCGCAATAACCAAACTATGATAAAGATGACCCTGACAAACAGCTTCCAGAAAACTAGTCTAAGCCACAGGAAAAGAAGGGTCACGGGAAGACGAAGGACACCGGAAAATGGTGCAATTTCCACAAAATCCCCTGGCACAACACCGATGAATTTCACTCAAAAATGTCATTGGTGGTTGAGATCAAAGATAAGGAGATGAACATTGATTCATAATCTAATTCTGAAAATATTGGTAAAAGAAAGATCATCAATGCAGACCCCACTGCTATTGTCACGACCACAACAATTCAACCAGGAGAACCAACAAATCCTGAAGAGGGGGAGTGCCTTTTTCATTCAAATATGTGGTTGAAGGGGACCCCATTACATTTTATTGTTGATAACATAATCTAGAAGAATCTCATTTCAGCAGAGGTAATCAAATAGTTGGGATTGTCGATAACACCACACCCGTAGTGATACAACATCGGGAGGCTTCGCCAAGGACGAGATCTCCGTGTCATCCAACAATGTTGATTGTCATATGACATCCAACCCTTCAAGGATGAGGTATTATGTGATGTTTCCCCACTGGATGTCTGTGATTTTCTCTTGGTCCAACCATATATGTGGAAATGCCATGCTATTTATGAGTCTCAACTCCATAGTGTCATTGTTTCTATGGGGGGTCATCTCTACAGAATACCACAGGTAGTTTCAACTATTTGTCCACCTAAACAGTGTCACAAGGTAGTATCTCATACTGCAAAATTCAGCTTCTTCACAATCTGTTTAAAAGGTGAACAATAGAACATTGCAACCTCTACAACCTCGCCCCAAGCACCTTTTATCCAATAGAAGCAGGTTGACAAGGTTGCAGAAAAGAGAAATGATTCCTTTTGCACACAGTCCTATCATGTATCTTGACTTGTTTTACAAACTCAAGCCCTACAACAACAGGGTCGTGACAACCTTCCACAAACCGAGCAACATGACGTATCTAGCAAGGCAAGCAACTCATCAAGATTCAGATTTAAGAAACGCTTCCCTCTCTCCCCTGTGAACTCAACGCAATGGTGACCATTGCTTCCTAAGGAGGGATTATTGATCCATGTGGATATCGGTGGACACCCACCTTTTCCAACTCGCTCAAAACAGTTTTTTGGCAATTTTGACAATTTACTATTTTTAGCATTTTTTAACTTCTGGGGACATTTTGAGGGTCTAAATGAAGGTTTTTCGAGATCAAGCTTGTTAATGGTAGTAAAAATCTCTGATTGAGCACACAAAATTAATCTCCTCAAAAATACCTTTCCAACGGGCTATCGTGTGCCTAAAACAGTGATCTATGCAAAAGTTACGACCCCAGGAAGTTGATATACTAACTTACCCAAATGGGGCCCACATGAATTTTGGAGCTTCATCTCCTAGGGTTACGTTTTTCTATGTCTATCATTTTTAACATTCCTTTTTATTGTAAAAAGGCCTTCAAAGCCTCATTGTAACCATCTTCTTCCAAATTCAAGTAGCCGTCACATCTCTTCTTAGAGATAAGCTGCCACCATTCTAGCGAGTCTTTCACTCTGTATTTTTACAGTCTCTGTACATTTCGTTTATTAATAGAAATCGTGTATTATTGTATCTCTGTGTTATGGTTGCATATCTGATACATCTATGTTATATTATTGGATATCCACGAGNGAAATCGTGTATTATTGTATCTCTGTGTTTATGGTTGCATATCTGATACATCTATGTTATATTATTGGATATCCACGACATTTCTGTGCATTTATTTATTATATCTCTGCTCTCATTTCGTGCCGAAAATAATCTGGATTAGTTGTATTTTAGTAGAATGCTCTTGATCATTTTTTAGTTTATGTCCCCGATGAGGTATGAGTATAGCAAGTTGGGTATCGATATTGTCTCTCTTGAAGACAATCTCTCTCCCACGCCCAAGAAACCCTCCATCGTGGAAGAAAATAAAAATGACAGAGCAGACAATTATATCAATCTGTTGCTTGAGAAATCTCTCACATGACAGAGGGATGGAATGATTGTGATTTTTTCCCACATCCTTCAACGCCTTCCGATAGAAACAGACACATATTCAACAAACAACCACTTTGGCAGCACCTCTTCTTTTAAGGTACAAGTTAATTTTGATATTCCCGTTGAAGGTCAGATAGATGTAGATGCCCTAGACAAATCGTTAAATATGCTAGAATGTTATTTCTTTGTTCATAATTTTTATGACAGGGAAAATATCACCTTCACACTCCTTAAATCTTTCCACCATGTCAAACATTGGTGGGAAACTTTTTGCGAGAAAAATTCCACAAAGGAGTCTGGAATATATGGGGCCAAGCACAGTTGAGATTTTTTTGTGGATGTGGTAAAGGAACAATATTACACTGTTGGAAACTATGAGGAACAATACATGAGATGGAACACACTATGGCAAGAGAGGGGCCAAGCAGTTCTATAGTTCACCAATACCTTCCATACATTGTGCACCAAGCTAGGTATCAAAAAATCTAAGCGACATTTGGTTTTGAAATACTGCAGGACTCTGCATAGATACATCCAAACTGAAATGGATTTTTTGTATATCTCATCACTCGGTGATGTGTATTGATATGTTGTTAAAATCGAGAAGAAATTTAGGTACCAAAACAAATGGGAGTTCATATCTGCAAATCCGCAACAACCAAAGTATGAGAAACACGGCCCTGATAAACAACTTCCAAAAAACCATTCTAAGCCACATGAAAAGAAGGGTCACGTGAAGACGAAGAAGGACACTGGAAAATAATGCATTTCCACAAAAGCCTATGGAAAAAAACCAATGAATATCACTCAAAAAAGTCAGTTGTGGCCGAGATCAAAGACAAGGAGTTGAACCTTGATTCAGAATCTGGTTCTAAAAATACTAGTAAAAGACATACCATCGACGTAGACCCCACTGCTATTCTCGCGACCGCAACAATTCAACCAGAAGAACCAACAGATCTTGAAGAGGGGAAACACCTTTTTTATTCATAGATGTGGGTGAAGGGGACCCCGCTGCATTTTATTATTGATAGAAAAAGCCAAAAGAACCTCATCTCAACAGAGGTCATCAAACAGTTGGGATTGTTGTTTATGAGTCTCGACCCTGCAGTGTAATTGTTTCTCTCGGGGGTCATCTCTATCCAATACAATAGGTAGTTCCGACTATTGTTCCACCTAAACAGTGTTTCAAGGTAGTATCTCATACTGCAAAATTTAGCTTCTTCACAATCTGTTCAAAAGGTGAACATAAGAACATTGCAACCACTATGGCCTCACCCAAAACACCTTCTATCCAACAGAAGTAGGTCGACAAGGTTGAAGTAAAGCATAAATATTCCTTCTGCACATAGTCCTCTCATGTATCTCGACATTTTGAATAGACTTATCCCCTCCAGCAATAAGGTTGTGACAACCTTCCACAAACCGAGCAACGCGACGTCTCCAGCAAGGCAAGCAGCTCACTAAGATTCAGATTCAACAAATGCTTCCCTCTCTCCCCTGAGAACTCAAGGCAATGGATACCATTTCTTCCTAAGGAGGGAGAATTGATCTAGGTTGATATCAGTGGCCACCCACCTTTTCCAACTCCCTCAAAACAGTTTTTTGGCAATTTTGGCAATTTACTATTTTTAGCAGTTTTTAACTTTCGGGGACATTTTGAGGGCCTAAATGAAGGTTTTTCGAGATCAAGATTCTCAATTGTAGTCAAAGTATTTGACTGAGCCCCCAAAATTAATCTCCTCGATGATACCTTTCCAATTGGTTATTGTGTGCCTAAAACGAAGACCGTATGCAAAAGTTACGACCCTAAGAAGTTGATGTACTAACTTACCCAAACGGGGCCCACATGAATTTTGCGCTTCATCTCCTAGGGTTAGTTTTCTATATGTCTAGGGTTTTTGAAATTCCTGTTTATTGTAAAAAGGCCTTCAGAGCCCTGTTGTAACCATATTTTTGTGAATGCATGTAGTCGTCACATCTCTTCTCAGAGATAATTTGCCACCATTCTAGCGAGTCTTTCACTTTGTATATTTACAGTCTCTATACATTTATTTCATTAATAGAAATATTGTATTACTGTATCTCTGTGTTTATGGTTGCATCTCTGATACATTTATGTTATATTATTGGATATACACGACATCTCTCTGCATTTCTTTATTATATCTCCACTCTCATTTCGTGCCAAAAATAATTTGGATCAGTGGTATCAGAGCAGACTCCTCTTGATCATTTTTCAATGCATCTTCTCGATGAGGTATGAGTATAGAAAGTTGGGTCTCGAGATTTTCTCTCTTGAAGACAATCTCTCTCACACACCCAAGAAACCCTCCATGGTGGAAGAAAAGAAAAACAACGGAGGCGACGATTCTATCAATCTGTTGCTTGAGCAAGTTCTCACGCAATAGAGGGACAAAATGATGGAGAATTTTTCCCACATCCTTCAACACCTACCGATAGCAACATGTGCATATTCATCAAACAACTACTTTGGAAGCACCTCTCCTTTCAAGGTACAGGTTAATTGTTATATTCCCATATTTGAAGGTCAGATAAATGTAGATCCCCTAGACAAATGGTTAAATCTGCTAGAAAGTTATTTCTCTATTCATAATTTTTCTAATAGGGAAAATATCACCTTTTCACTCCTTAAAGCTCTCCCCCAAGTCAAACATTGGTGGGAAACTTACTGGAAGAATCTTGCAGAAAGGAGTCTGGAATATATGGGTCTGAGCCCAATTCATATTTTTTTGTCAATGCGGTAAAGGAACATCATTACCTTGTTGGGAACTATGAGGAACAATACATGAGATGCACCACACTACGACAAGAGATTGGCCAAGTAGTTCTAGATTTCACCAATACCTTCCATACCTTGTGCATCAAGCTGGGTATCAAATAATCTGAGTGACATTTGGTTCTGAAATACCATCGAGATATTCATAGATACATACAAACTGAAATGGATTTTTTGGATATCTCATCACTCGGTGCTACGTATCGATATGCTATTAAAATCAATAAGAAATTGAGGCACTAAAACAAATGGGAGTTCATATCTCCAAATATGCAACAACCAAAGAATGAGAAAGACGACCCTGACAAATAGCTTCCAGAAAACCAATCTAAGCCACAAGAAAAGAAGGTTCATGGGAAGACAAAGAAGGACATCGAAAAATGGTGCAATTTCCACGAAAACCACTAGAACAACACCGATGAATGTCTCTCAAAGAAGTCATTGGTGTTCGATATCAAAGACAAGGAGCCGAACCTTGATTCAGAATCTGATTATGAAAATACGGGTCAAAGACAGATCATCGACGTAGGCCCCCCTACTATTTTTGCGACTGCATCAATTCAACCATAAGAACCAATAGATACCGAAGAGGGGGAGAACCTTTTTCATTCATAGATGTCGGTGAAGGGGACCCTGCTGCATTTTATTATTGATAGTGGAATCTAGAAGAACCTCATCTCAGCAAAGGTCATCAAACAGTTGGGATTTTCGACAACACCACACCTGTATCCATACAACATCGGGTGGCTTCGCCAAGGACGAGATCTTCATGTCATCCAGGAGTGTCGATTGTCATATGACATCCAACCATTCAAGGATGAGGCATTATGTGATGTTTCCCCACTAGATGTCTGTGATGTTCTCTTGGGCCAACCATATATGTGGAAACACCATACTGTTTATGAGTCTCGACCCCACAGTGTCATGTTTTATCTAGGGAGTCATCTCTATAGAATAATAAAGGTAGTTTTGACTATTGTTCCACCTAAAAAGTGTCACAAGGTAGCATCTCATACTGCAAAATTCAGCTTCTTCACAATTTGTTCAAAAGGTGAACAAAAGAACATTGCAACCACTACCGCCTCACCCCAAGCACCTTTTATCCAATAGAAGTAGGTCGACAAGGTTGCAGCAAAGTGAAAATATTCCTTCTGCATACATTCCTCTCATGTAGCTCAAATTTTTGAATAGACTCAGCCCCTCCAGTAACAGGGTCATGACAACCTTCCACAAACCGAGAAATGCGACATCTCTAGCAAGGCAAGCAACTCACCAAGATTGAGATTTAACAAACGCTTCCCTCTCTCCCCCGGGAACTCAACGAAATGGAGACCATTGCTTCCTAAGGAGGGAGGATTGATATAGGTGGATATCAGTGGCCACCCACCTTTTCCAACTTTCTCAAAATAGTTTTCTTCAAATTTTGGCAATTTACTATTTTTAGTAGTTTTTAACTTTCGAGGCCATTTTGAGGGCCTAAATGAAGTTTTTTCGAGATCAAGCTTCAAAATGATAATTGAAGGCTTCAATTGAGCCCCCAAAATTAATATCCTCGATGATACTTTTCCAATGGGCTATCGTGCACCTAAAACAGAGATCGTATGCAAATGTTACAACCCCGGGAAGTTGATGTACTAACTTACCCAAACGGGGCCCACATGACTTTTGGCGCTTCATCTCCCAGGGTTATTTTTCTAGATGTATATGGTTGTGAAATTCCTATTTATTGTAAAAATTCCTTCAGAGCATCGTTGTAACCATATTCTTGTAAATTCATGTAGACATCACATCTCTTCTCAGAGATAGGCTGCCACCATTCTAGAGAGTCTTTGGTGGCCGAGATCAAAGACAAGGAGTCGAACCCTGATTCAGAATCCAATTCTGAAAATACTGGTAAACGACAGATCATCGATGTAGACCCCACTGCTATTTTCACGACCACAACAATTCAACTAGAAGAACCAACCAATCATGAAGAGGGGGAGCACCTTTTTCATTCATAGATGTGGGTGAAGGGGACCCTGCTGCATTTTATTGTTGACAGCGGAAGCCATAAGAACCTCATCTCAGCAGAGGTCATCAAACGATTTGGATTTTCGACAACACCACAACCACAACCATACAACATCGGGTGGCTTCGCCAAGGATGATATCTCCATGTCAACCAATAGTGTCGATTGTCATACGACATCCATCCCTTCAAGGATGAGGTATTATGTGATGTTGGCCCACTGGATGTCTATGATGTTCTCTTGGAAAAGCCATATATGTGGAAATGCCATGTTGTTTATGAGTCTCAACCCCACAATGTCATTGTTTCTCTGGGGGGTCATTTCTATAGAATACCAAAGGAATTTCCGTCTATTGTTCCACCTAAACAGTGTCGCAAGGTAGTATCTCATACTGCAAAATTCAAATTCTTCACAATCTGTTCAAAAGGTGAACAAAAGAACATTGCAACCACTACAACCTCGCCCCAAGCACCTTATATTCAATATAAGCATGTCGACAAGGTTGTAACAAAGTGAAATGATTCCTTCTACACATAGACCTCTCATGTAGCTCCACTTGTTGAACATATTGAGCCCCTCCAACAACAAGGTTGTGACAACATTCCACAAACCAAGCAACGCGACGTCTCCATCAAGGCAAGCAATTCACCAAGATTTAGATTCAATAAACGCATCCCTCGCACCCCCAGTAAATGAATGAAATGGAGACCATTTATTCCTAAGGAGGGAGGATTGATCCAGGCGGATATCAGTGGCCACCCACCTTCTCCAACTCGCTCAAAATAGTTTTCTGGCAATTTTGGCAATTTACTATTTTTAGCAGTTTTTAACTTCCGGGGCCATTTTGAGGGCCTAAATGAAGATTTTTCGAAATCAATCTTCTCAATTATAATTGAAGGTTCTGATGGAGCCCCCAAAATCAATCTCCTTGATTAATCCTTTCCAACGAGCTATCGTGTGCCCAAAACGGAGATCGTATGAAAAAGTTACAACCCGGGGAAGTTGATGTACTAACCTACCCAAATGGGGCCCACATGAATTTTGGAACTTCATCTCCCAGGGTTAGGTTTTTGTATGTCTAGGGTTTTTGACATTCTCGTTTATTGTAAAATTTCTTTAGAGCCTCATTGTAACCATCTTCTTGTGAATGTAAGTAGCCGTCACATCTCTTCTTAGAGATAAGCTACCACCATTCTAGCGAGTCTTTCACTCTGTATTTTTACAGTCTTTGTACATATATTTCATTAATAGAAATTGTGTATTACTGTATCTGTATGTTTATGGTTTCATATCTGATACATTTATGTTATATTATTGGATATCCACAACATCTTTGTGCATTTCTTTAATATATCTCCGCTCTCATTTCGTGCCGAAAATAATCCAGATCAGTGGTATCAGAGCAGACTACTCTTGATCATTTTTTAGTGCATGTTCCCGAAGAGGTTCGAGTATAAAAAGTTGGGTATTGAGATTGTCACTTTTAAAGACAATATCTCTCACATACCCATGAAACCCTCCATGGCGGAAGAAAACAAAAGCGACAGAGTAGATGATTCTATCAATCTATTTCTTGAGCAAGCTCTCACATGACAGAGGGACGAAATGATGGAGAATTTTTCCCACATCCTTCAATGCCTGCCAATAGAAATAGGTGCATATTCATCAAACAACCACTTTGGAAGAACCTCTCCTTTCAAGGTACATGCTAATTTTGATATTGTCGTATTTGAAGGTCAGATAGATGCGGATGCCCTAGACAAATGGTTAAATCTAATAAAAGGTTATTACTCTGTTCATAATTTTTTCGAGAGGGAAAATTACACATTCACACTCCTTAAATCTCTCCCCCATGTCAAACATTGGTGGGAAACTGACTGGGAGCAAGCTTCCACAAAGGAATCTGGAATATATGGGCCCAAGCCCAATTGGGATTTTTTTGTGGATGCGGTAACAGAACAATACTACCTTGTCGACAACTATGAGGACCAATACATGAGATGGACCTACAACAAGAGAGGGGATAGATAGTTCTGGATTTCACCAATACATTCCATACCTTGCACACCAAGCTGGGTATCAAAGACTCTGAGAGACATTTGGTTATAAAATACCGCAGGGCTCTACATAGATACATCCAAACTAAAATGGATTTTCTAGATATCTCATCACTCGGTGTTGCATATCAATATGATGTTAAAATCGACCAGAAATTTAGGCATCAAAACAAATGGGAGTTCGTATCTCCAAATCTGCAACAACCAAAGTATGAGAAATACGGCCTTGACAAACAACTTCCAGAAAACCAGTCGAAGACACAAGAAAAGAAGGGTCATGGGAAGACGAAGAAGGACACCGAAAAATGGTGCAATTTCCACAAAAGCCCCTGGCACGACACCAATGAATGTCGCTCAAAACAATCATTAGTGGCCGAGATCAAAGACAAGGAGTCAAACCCTGATTTAGAATATGATTCTAGAAATATTGGTAAAAGACAAATCATCGACGCAGACCCCACTGCTATTGTCGTGACCACATCAATTCAATTAGAAGAACCAATAGATCCTGAAGAGGGGGAGCACGTTTTTCATTCAAAGATGTGGGTGAACGGGACCCCGCTCCATGTTATTGTTGATATCGAAAGCTAGAAGAACCTCATCTCAGCAGAGGTCATCAAACAGTTGGGATTATCAACAACACCACACCTACAACCATACAATATCAGGTGTCTTTGCAAAGGAAAAGATCTTTGTGTCAGGCAATAGACTCAATTTGCATACGGCATCCAACCCTTCAAGGATGAGGTATTATGTGATGTTTCCCCACTGGATGTCTGTGATGTTCTTTTGGGAAAGCCATATATGTGGAAACACCATGTTGTTTATGAGTCACGACCCCACAGTGTCATTGTTTCTATGGGGGGTCATCTCTACCAAATACCAGAAGTAGTTTCGACTATTGTTCTACCTAAACAGTGTCGCAAGGTAGTATCTCATACTACAAAATTCATCTTCTTCACAATCTGTTCAAAATGTGAATAGAAGAACATTTCAACCACTACAACCTTGCCCCAAGCACCTTCTATCCAACAGAAGCAGGTCGAAAAGGTTGCAGAAAATCACAATGATTCTTTTTTCACATAGTCCTCTCATGTAGCTCAATTTGTTGAACATACCTAGCCCCTCTAGCAACAGGGTCGTGACAACCTTCCACAAATCGAGCAACGCGGTGTCTCCAACAAGGAAAGTAACTCACCAAGATTCAAATTCAGAAAATGCTTCCCTCTCTCCCCCGAGAACTCAAAGAATTAGATACCATTGATTCCTAAGGAGGGAGGATTGATCCAGGTGGATATAGGTGGCCATCCACCTTTTCTAACTTGCTCAAAATAGTTTTCTGGCAATTTTAGCAATTTACTATGTTGGAAGCTTTGCGTAATCAGGTATTTCAAAGCACATTGCGTCATATTAGAGTTTACCCTACCTTAGCTATGTTTTGTTTTCAAGGTTGTAGATTATTATTAACTTGGTACTGCATTCCATGAAAGTAAATAATAATGATGATGGAGGTACCTGGTTTGATCAGTTTACTCTGAATCTACAACTTATAATCAGTTTTTTCTGCTCCAAATTTGTTAAACACTGCAAAATTATGCCCTGCATTTATCTATTTCTGAAAGAAGACTTCAATCTAAACTTGTACATTACATCCAAATAATATCAACGAACACGATTATGTGCATTTACATGGAAAGAATAAAATATATGTATATAAGAAGAAGAATAAAATATATGTATAGAAGAAGACCCATGACTGCTGCAATTATACTAATAATTTGGAAGCTGCAGGAGGAGAGGAGGAGGAGGCGGCCAAAATAATGTAAGAGTTAGTAGGTTGGAGCAGTGAATAGGAATGGGGAGATGAAGTGTGGAATTTCTATGTAACAAAGATTGGTAATGGATTTATTGTGTTAAGCCTCCCCTCACTGCGTGTCTTTTCTAGTTCGATTTGCTTGTTCATTGGTCATGCAAGTGTGTGAAACTATGAATAATAGGATGGTAAATTAAACTAGTGTGATTGTGAATTATCTTTTCTTTACACATATATAGGTAAATAATTGAAGGGTTCAATGAAGTTGACTGTTGTCGTGACAGTCAACCTAAGTTTATGTGTGACCAGAGAGAGTCATTGTAAATAGAGGATAGGGTGGTCCAATATCAATTGGAAAGGAGCAAGATCAAAAGGAGGATATCCAAGAAGGAATTGGCTCTTTGGAATAAGGTGTCTTAAGTCCTTTTAACAATACATTGTTAAATTGAAGATTGGAATAACCGAGGGTTGTAGCATGATTAATTGTTGCAAACATTTGTGCCGCAAGTATTAGTGAAAGCACAAGACTGTAGAAACCCTCGTAGGTCCATGTTAGCAACTGGACCGACCTTCACTCCAAAGAAACAATTCTTATATTTCCTCGGTGGCTGACGATCCGGTTAAAAAAATTGTTGGATAAAAGGACCTATCAAGTAAAGTTCATCAACGAGTTAGGAAAAACCTTAAAAAGGTACATTGTTATTGTGTCTCGATGGCCTGATGGACAATGACAAGGTTTAATCCCTGGTGGTTCGATGAACTGGTGGCCCGATGGCTAATGAAGCAAGCCCGATGGTGGTGACATGTATTAATCCCTGGTGGTTCGGTGAAGCAATGGGATAGTTCTCCAGTGGTCGAGGATAGTTATCCAGTGGTCAGTTAATGACATTATTAAACTATGGGAATTCAATTGGTTAACAGAGTTTTTAAGTGACAAGTATTTAATCCAGTTAGATTTGATTCAATTCAAATAATTTTTGGTAGAAGTTCCTAATACCTAATTTTGAGTGTGGAAACAAATTCTAATAATAAATTGCTAAAGATTGTGGATATAAGTGAAGGTGACAACAAAGAACATAGAAGATCCTGAGGAGATCTCGAAAGTAATTATGTATTTTTCATTTTGGAGTTAAACTCTAAAAAAAATTGTGTTTGTGTAGGTAGCAACAAAGGTGAACAAGAAATTGGTGGTGAGCCCTACAACTATTGAAGTTGGAGAATAGAAGAAAGAAGAGCAACATAAGCTATTGAGAAAGTGTGAAAGTGCATACGCATACAACTATTGCAACTAAGCAACAACGAATGCTCAGAAGGTTGAGGTATTGGGTAGTAGGGTGAAAAAGACTTGCTGCAATAGAGGATTATTGAAACCCATAGTGAGCACAATGAAGCTTAGAGAAAGGGATATGGATAGTGAGATGAAGGGCTCAGAAGCAGGAAATTGCCAAAAAAAAGTTGAAAAAAAATGTCAATGAGTTAGGAATTGAAA
>SNQJ01S0051226.1:74699-86955 GCA_010110895.2 Picea sitchensis
ATATATATATATATATATATATTAAGCAGGAAGCCAATAAAAAACAACAAGTAATCAACACAACTTGACGAAGAACACAACATACACAATCAGGAAACAGACAACCAACGACCCAACACATTAGCACATCAGGCAACTGGATGAATCTGTGACACAAAGGACAATACAAATGACTACCCGCCCAACATAAGAAAGACAACACCTATAAGCCTAAGGACAATACAAATGACTAGCCGCCCGACATAAGCAAGACAACACCTATAAGCCTAAGGACAACATCAACAATCTTGACACAAAGACCTCGAGTACTAGTAACTAGAACCCTCTATGGCGCGCAAAACCAAAATCATTAAGGCATTACAAAACCAAGAACCAACATCAACTGCAATGAACAAACGCCCACATCGGGAAGCACATAATCCATCCAAGTTATCATTCACCTCTATCTATTAGGGCGCACAATGATCCCCTCATCAAGAATCATGTCGTCTCCAGGCGTTGGGCATGATAATAACCATGGCGCAACATAACATAACTGGACCCTTAACCCAAGTTGAAATCAATGCGCTAGGAGAACGAATTAATTATCTAACCACATGACGACTAGCACTAGAACCCAACAGACGGGTCAAAAAGGTGACTATGACATTCATACAACACAATAATTTCTTTGCGCAACAAATCAATCTGTACACAATAAATAATTATTATTAAACAATTAGTTCATTGCAACTATTTCCAATCCTAAAATCAAATAAGTCTATATCGCTTTCCTTTGAAACTAAAATCGCTATTTGGTAAAATTGAAACTATATGAATTTGTTGTCTTATATCGCTATTTAAAACTGAAACTAGATCACTATCTTATGAAATTGCTATCTTAAGAATTCGCTAAATGAAATTGAAACTATATCTCTACCTTATAAAAATTTCCCTATATTTTAAAACAAAAACTATACATCGAATATAATTGTTTTAGTGTAACTGAAATAACAGATTATTCATATCACAATATATTGAATACATTTGAAATTTATGTGACTTATTAATTCAATATATCACTGTGTTGGGGTAACTGTTGTGAATAGTTTGGAAAAGGTGCGATTTCCAATCAACCATATCGTTGTGATATATTACAACATTGCTGACTAAATAATACCAAATCGTTGTCTAACATTACCCAAAAATTGATGTCTACAAATATAGTTGTCTAGATCATGGGGATGCGTTGCCACAGGATGTATTAAATCGCTTACCCACATATTAAGAATGTTGCCAGTGTATTAAAATGCAGCCAATGTACATGTAAAACACAGAGTAAATTAAATGATGATGCTAGCAGGTAATATATAGGTGAATCACAAAGCTAAAAATATGATGTAGCGGTCATTTAATTCATGGAAATGTTGTCAATAAATAACTATCATAAAAACACTATCAATATAAAAAAAAAAAAAATTGTCTATTCCAACAGTGTCACTCTCTATTTAATAGAAAGACATAGTTAAATTTATTGGTTGTTTAAGCGTACAAATAAATGAACGCAGAGATAAGAGGAATGCAGATATCCATGATATTAAATACGCTACCTAAGATTCACTATCAACAACACAAAAAACACAGGTGACCATGATATTAATTCGCTAGAAAATCGCAATAAATTTCACTGGTATATCACCATGGAATTCATTGGTATACTATAGGTATATCACAATGAAATTGATTGGAAAAAATCTAGGTATATCACCATAAAATTTTCGGGTAAAAACACAGGTATAAAACCATTCCAACGCAGGTAAAAACGCCATCCAAAAATACAATAATTCGCAGAAAAATCCAAAAAAACGCAGACTTATTATTTAAAAGGAAACACAGACATAACCAAAAGAAAAATGCAGACATATCATTTAATAAGAAGATGCCGACATAAATAAACTCACGATCATATTATAGATTAGTCTGTCAAAAATCTATTTACAACAGCCAATACCACGAAGTCTCACTCAGTAAAAATTCATGATCATTCATATGTAAGAACACAATCTAAAGATAAAATTGTGGGCCTAACAATCTGTGAGAAGTCCAACTGTCAATTTTGAAGAGATAAATCATCAATAATCGAGAGTCAAAGTCATTCCACACACCAAATTTTCAACACAAGCACCAATTTAAGGAAATAGCCCACGGGACCTCGATTTCCAATCTAAAATTGTTGGGTATAAACAAGGTCGTTGTCTGAAAATCCTAGGTAAATACAGTTAAATTTTTTGTGGTTAATGCAGTCAAAATGGAAATTTGCAATTAAAAATATATGGCTAAACAAACAAGAATACAATACTTATCCATCATATCACTATACAATACGTCTAAAATCGTTGTCAATAGATTTTCTATCCATTAACATTATTTCCACCCATTAATAAATCACATTCCATTAAATTGTTGTTCCTTAAATCGTTGGGTAATATAAAATATGAAGTAGAAATGTGATCCCTATAAAGTGTATTGTCTATGAATATAAAAATTGTTGTCAACAATCACCTATTCGCTGATTACAGTTCACATATAATTCATTGTGGTTTATCAAAACACAGACACAATAAATTTGCAAACACATCTGAAATAAACGTAGACATTAACATATTAAAACACTGGGATTTACCGATCAAGGAATTGGGATTCATCAATCAAAAGATAGGGTTTTATCATTGAAAATGTAGAAGAATCCAATCACAAGGAGGCATAAGACCAATTGTTCAGCCATGAATCAATCTAAAACACAAGTATACTCATTCACAAGAATGCACAAGGATTAGAGATCAATCAGAAAAGAAGAGATAAGCAAGGGATAGACAGCTGGGAAAAATTTATCCTTCACTCATCATCCATGTATAGCAAAGCATGGCATTTGAATCTATAGGTCTTTAAACACATAAGTGTCGATCGTCGATTCGGCTCCTAGCCGACCGCTTAGGTAGAGACTGATGACTAAAGAGATAAGGGACATAAGATAAAACACAAATTTCTTCGTAATATTCAATAAAACAAACATAGAAAAATCATAGCAATCCGGGTTGGGTTCGCCAAGTGAGTCAATTCAAATGCAACAAGCGTAAGGATGGGATGACTTTAAGTTCATTGATTATAAAATGTTGAGTAAAACATAATCTTTATACAAAAGAAGTACAATAATGAAAGCGAGGGAACAATATTAATCTACCATTCAAAAATACACGCATGTGTATTGTATCCAAATGAGACAACTCCGATTCGTTGTCCCATGTGCGCTTCGTCTAGTTGTCGCTTTCCAATCTATGTGACATAACTGGTACCTCCCATCCAACGCTAGCGGTACTCTTATTCCCCCTAATCCCCCTGAGCCGCAAAGGGGCCGTGCACACAATACTAGAGAACCACTAGGACCCAACTCACCTTGCAGGGTTGAACTACCACTCATTACCTGAGCTGGGTATCCCAACTCCCACAAGATAAGTCAGTCAAGACAAAAATTCAGCAGTGTAACATTACGCATAAAGATGATATCCATACTCCTCCTCCTCCATCCTTTTTATAGAGTTTTTCAAGTAATTAGTTTCCCAAATTCTCATTAAATTTCCTTTTCATTTAATTAATTAGGAAAAACCTCCCTCATACACATGTCACCCATCCCCTAGTTGCACCAAAAATTCATTTTTATTAATTAATTAATTATTCTTATTTCCCTCACCCACCTAAAAACATTCCTAAAAATGCTCCTAGGTGTCCCAAAATTCCTTTACACTTCTTAAATGACTTACACCTTACTTAATTCCTAGTTGAGTTAAAAAATAGCAAGTTTTGAAGGAAAGACTCCTTACTAAGTTAGACATTCAACTTTTTTTTATGTTTCCCCTTTTTCCTTTAGTTTCCTATTTCTTTTAAGTTCCCCTCTTTTCCCTTTTTAACTAAAACTCAATTTAGCAAGTGTATAAAAACAAGCATTTACCCCTTTTTCTTTTTAATTAAAAATTGAATTAGCATATGAAGATAAAACAATAATTTCCCTTTTAAAATTTTAATCCCCCATTATAATTTGATTTTAATAATTTAATTGAATTTATTACCCCTTTCTTGTTATATGTTTAATTATGATTATTATTTTTGACCACATGTGTTACTTAGACCTAGATTTTAATTTCACAAGGTTGGGCGACATTTTTATTAGGGAAATCGTTTTTAAATCTTACTTATCACATCATTCATTTTAGGGTTGACTAGGTTTATTCACTTACTCGTTGAAATCATGACATTCCCTTCAGGACTCACTAGGTGCTCCAAGGGTACCACTGGCCTTTTTTTGTTTTCCTTGCGCGACGTGCCCTTCAGGATGCACTACGTGTTTCAAGGGTGCCACTCACCTGTTTTCGTTTTCCTTGCGTGATGTTCCCTTTAGGACGCACTACGTGCTCCAAGGGTGCCACTCGCCTCTTGACTGACTTGGTAGACATCAATAACCCCTGGATTCAATACTCTGCCAGGTGATCTTGTGGGAGACTAAGGGACTCTAAGGAATAAGGCCCCTACCTTATTGCGTGCCCCTTAGAATCATCGTGAGCGACTATCGTTGTCTACCCTCACGACATCGTGGGTCTTCTTGAACTAGGTAGTCATTAACCTACAGTTCAAGCCATGGTGGGAGTGTTAGTAGGTTGTGGCAGGGATGCTCCCACACGTCTCTCAGAAAGTCTCTGGTTGTCATTCGTGACCCCTCTACTTCACATGTGAGTTGGGTCGACAATATATCGTCAGCCTGCATCCATCAACAAATCATGTCAGCAACAATAATCAATCATCATAACATCTAATCATATGTACATGTGTCACATCAATAACATTCAAACCCAACAATCCACTCCCTCACTCGATCTAGAGTCCAAGGGGTTTCATCGATGCCTCAACATCCTCAATGTCCAAAGTACTACACACTCAGGAGAACCCAGTTAATAGCAACTGTCTATGAATACAACAAATTAACATATCATCAATCCATAATGTCTCATAATCATAATCGAATGACCAATAATATAGTAATTCGGATCACTTGCAACCAAGTGTCCTCAAAGAATAATTTCGCGCAGTGCAAACAAGAGCGGGATGTTACATACACCCCCTCTTGTTTTAAACTTCATCCCAAAGTTTCATAGTATATAAGTGTCAAAATAAAGTGTATCACAGTATCATAAGTCTATCCATAAAAAAAAATGGAAATTGTTGGCGCATATCATATGCATCCTCTGAGGTCACCGAGTGCAGACTATAGTTGTCCCACTCAACCTTGACCTCATCTACTTTTCAATGCATAGCTGTCAAATGCAATGGTATAGGATGCGGATTGGCTCATCCGTGAGCGCACCCTCATTCGATACCTACAAGGTACTCAAGTCAAAAAATGTGTAGGATCACTAACATAATGTCTCAAACGGAGACGTGAAAGACATTGTGCATACACCTCAAGGATCAGGAAAGGCTATTCAATAGGCCATGACCCTCTCCTTTCCACAATCTCGTAGGATCCCATAAAGCTAGGAGATATTTTAGCGCCATTTCCAAACTTGATCGAAGTCTTATGCAATTTCACCTGCAAGAAGACTCAATCATCAACTTCGTAACTATGTTCGACATAGCATGCATCGACATAACTCTTCTACCGATCCTACGCTTCCTTGATCCCTTGTCTTATAGTATTCATTTAATCTTCCATTTATTAGATCACTTCTGGCCCCACTAGGATGTTATCCTCAATTTGATCCCAACTCAAAGGCGTCTGATATAGTCGCCCATAAAGAAACTCGAAAGGCACCATCTTAATGGTTCTTTGATAACTGTTGTTATATGTGAATTCTACTAATGGAAAGAATTATTCCTAATGCTTATGTTGGTCCATCACATATACACAAAATGTCCTCTAGGATTTGGTTTGTTCGTTTGGTTTGCCCGTCTGTCTCTGGGTGATACACAGTACTAAACTTAAGTTGGGTTCCCAAGGTCTTTTGGAAACTAGTCCAAAATCGTCTAGTAAACACCGATCCTCAATCAGATATAATCCTCTTAGGCATGCCATGTAGCCTCACAATATCAGTGATGAAAAATATAGCTATGTCATGTGCTTGATACATCGTACGTACATGCATAAAATGAGCACTCTTCTTCAGAGTTTCGACTACCACAAAAATAGAGTCGTGTCTCCTTGCCATCATTGGCAATCCAACAATGAAATCCAACGAAATGACCTCCCATTTTGATTCTGGAATAGCATGTGGCTGTAGCAATCCTTTTGGATGTTTATGTTTAGCCTTCACCTACTGACATTCTAGACATATGGCCACGTAGTTGACTATGTCTTCCTTCATTCCTTTCTAGAAGAATAAGGGTTTAAGGTCTGCCCTCATCTTCGTGACTCCTGGATGAGCCATGTACACTACTCTATGAGCCTTGTTTAGGATCAAACTTCTCAACTCGTCATTCGATGGTATGTAAATTCATTTTTTAAATCTCAATAATCCATCGTCGTCAAACATAAATCCTTCAAATCTTGGTACCATCATTGTGTTTTGTCTGATAAAATCCTTGACCTCTTTGTACCAGTCATTGTCGCGCTATAAAGTTAGAATCTTTTCACGTAGATTAGTTTGAAGAGGCATCACCGAAAATATGCATGGTCTCCGACTCAACGCATCAACCACTCTGTTCACTGTTCCCTTTATGTAAGTAATCTCGAAATTGTACTAGCTAAGCAATTCCGACCAACTCCGTTGTCACGCATTCAAGTCTCTTTGCGTAAATATGTGTTGTAGTCCACAATGGTCTGTTTTTAGTTCAAATTTCCATCCAATAAGGTAGTGTATCCAAACTCTCAAGGCATAAAAAATGGCTAACAACTCCAAATCATGCGTCACATAGTTCTCCTCATGCCTTCTCAACTTTCTTGACATGTAAGTGATCACTTGACCATATTGCATCAAGACTCTGCCTAAGCCTTCCTTGGATGCATCAGTGCATACCAAGAATTCAACGTCCATGTCAGGGACCTTCATTATCGGTTTCATTGTCAACAGTTCCTTGAGCCTCTGAAATGCCTCTGCACATTTATCGGTCCAAACAAACTTCTTGTTCTTCTTCTGCAATTTCGTAATCGGATTTTCTATCTTTGAGAATCCCTCGACGAACCATGGATAGTATACCACTATGCCCATGAAGCTACGCACTTCCGGGACATTCATCGATGCATGCCATTCCATAATAGCCTCGACCTTTGCTGGATCCACGATGATACCTTCACCGGATATGACATGCCCTAAGTAGTGAATCTTCGATTGATAAAATGAGCATTTAGACAGTTTCCCATACAATTTTTTCTCTCGTAGACATTGTAGTACTAAGCGAAAATGCTCAACATGATCCTCCACCATCCGAGACTAAATCAAAATATCGTCAATGAATACTTGGATGAACTTGTCCAAGTACTCGTGGAACACCCCGTTCATCAAACTCATAAATACCCCTGGGGAGTTCGTCAGTCCAAAAGGTAAAATAGTAAACTCATAATGTCCAAACCTCATCTTAAAGGAAGTATTAGGGACGTAATCCTCCTTGATCCGTAACTAGTGATACCATGATCGCAAGTTGATCTTTGAAAACTCTTTCATTCCTTTCATTTGATCAAATAGATCATCAATCCTTGGCAACGGGGACTTATTCTTGATCGTTTCCTTTTTCAATTGATAATAGTCAATGCAGAGTCCTCACGACCCATCTTTCTTTCGTATGAAAATAACAGGAGCAACCCATGCTGACACACTTGGATGTATAAGTCCCAGGTCTAACAACTCCTGTAACTTCGGGGTCGACATTCGATATGACGTTCTTTCTATCGGTTTAGTACCTGGTTTTAGGTCTATGGTAAATTCCAATTCCCTCTCTGGCAGAATCCCAGGTAACTCCTTAGGGAATACATCCGCAAACTCTCTCACCATTGGAAGGTGTTCTATAACTTCTGCTACTCCCTTCTCATTTAACGCAAGGATCACATAAATCTTACATCCCTTGTGCATGCTCTTCCATAGCTGCAAGGAAGAGATGAACCTCGAGGAAACTCCCTGGTTCTGACCTACAATCACACGTCTTTTTCCCTCATCAATGACCAAGCTCAACTATTTTGTCTTACAATTGAGTATCGCCTCATGCGATTCCAACCAGTCCATACTGATCATGATATCATAAGATTCGAAGATCATGACGTACAGGTTGGCCCTAGTGACAAACTCTCCCAGGTTAAGGCTACAACTTGTAACCTTCCCTCCAACCTTCTTTTTGGATCCCAAATCCATCTCTACAAATCTAAACTCATCTTGTTTGACTACCTTTACCTTAATTATTTTTAGCGCTACACCATAAATGAAACTCTCAGTAGCACCAAGATATATCAAAATACTGAGGGTCTAGTCAATGACGGTACTTGACGTCTTGAGCATAGTCGACTGGTGCTCTGCCTGGAGATTATTCACCGCTACAAGAATCCGATGGGCCTTGCCCAAAACTCACATGGTAGTGATTTTGGTTGATCCAGATGCTCCAGTCCTCTCCTCTTGGCAGTCACGCTGGTAATGTGACTCCCCACTATCCAACACACTTTCTTCGGTCTAGTATTCCTGGTACCCGAAGTAGAAGTTGAATTATAACATTAAGGCCCAAAACGAACTTGTTGACCTTAAGTTTCTCGGTAATTTGGTGCAGAGAATAACAAATCAACTCCAAAAATGGGCCTTGTACTCGGGCATCGTGCGACTTCCCTGTCGCAAGGTGTTGAACTCATTGAGATGATGCTTAATGAATTCCTCAGAAAGATACCTCTCCTGGAACTGTTCCTCAAATAGTTCCCATGACACGTCTTCGACGACCATGTTCAAATGTGATAGGAGCATCTTCCACCATAGAATGGAACTCTCCTTCAGTTAAAGACTGCGATGCAAACCTTCATGATGGAAGTATATTCGCAAAGCACAAAGCACATCGCCATATTCTCCCACCATGACTCAGCGGCTGTGCCGTCCGGGGCACCAAAGAACTTGGGAAATTTGACCTTATCGAGTTCGCTGTGAATACTAACGGTACTGGATGGGCATGTTGTGGACCCTCAGGTGTACAGGAGCCCTGGACTCATCTCAGTACAAATGGTGAATCAAGGCTTCTGACAATCTCTGGAAGGACCTTGTCAGACCATCATCATCCCTTACAACAATTGAATCCAACCCAAGGATTTGTTCTTCCCCTTGGGGATTAGACTTTGAGGGTCCGAGCACCTCTGGAGGCATCACACCTCCTTCCACGACACCATGCAGTGAACCTCTTTGGCTTCCTCTAATCAATATCACCGCATGGATACGTTAAGGTTTTAATTAGTGCTAGGTTAATACTCAAGGGTTTACTGCAGTGTAAATCCTGGCAATCCACAGTTGTAGGCTTGAACCCGCTCTGATACCTTATGTAACGACCCCAATCGTTATGACTACAAGAAACACAAATTTTGTTTTTTTGTTTTAAAAAGGAAGGAAATAAAAGACAGCAAGTAAGCAACACAAATTGATGACGAACACAACATACACAATCACTAAACACAAAACCAATGACCCAAGACATTAGCACATCAGGCTACTGGACGAACCTGTGACACAAAGGACAATACAAATGATTACCCACCTGACATAAGAAATAAAATGCCTACAATCCCAAGGACAACATCTACAATCCTCACACAATGACCTTGACGACCAGTAACTAGAACCCTCTATGGAGTGAAAAATGAAACTCATTAAGGAGTTACAAAACCAAGCACTAACATCAACATCAACTACAATGAAAAAACACCCACATTGGGAAGCACAAACTCTGACCAAGTTATCATTCACCTCTATCCATTAAGGCGTGCAATCATCCCCTCATTAGGAATCATGTCGTCTCCAGGCGTTATGCGTGAGAACAACCATGGCGCAACATAATGTTAAAATAATGTAACTGGAAAGAGTATTCTTATTATTATTTGATATATTATTCATTGGATCAATCCCCATTGTGGATTGATCATGTCGGTTATTGCAATAGGACCAAATTCCCTTTTTCGGATTGGTCAAAAGACAATTGTAATAGGCAGAATAAGAAGTCGACCCCAACAGATATTAAAGAGGCCCAGAAATATAATAAAGGTGGGTTTACCTACCCATTTTGAAAATTTGGTCCTGCCAGTGAAGAGACACTTCACACGTTCCAGAATTGTATAAATAAAGAGGCCAAGGCCTCACTTAGACACACAACTCACTTGCTCATTTTAAGAGACAAGTTCAGATCTGCTGTTGGAGAAGAAGGAGAGAGAGAGTTGCGCATATTTGGGAGAGGACTTTATGTATTAGTTTAAGAGATATCTTGGCATTGTATTGGCTATCTATATTAAGGAAGTTTTGTTCTCTTGGCATTGTATTGGCTATCTATATTAAGGAAGTTTTGTTCTCTTGGCATCGTATTGGCTATCTATATTACGGAAGTTTTGTTGGATTTTCTTCCCCTAGAGGGTTTCCCAGGATAAATGTTGTGTCTCTTGTGATTGTGTATTTCTCAGTGATATTGGATTATGCTATTGTTATCTAATGAAATGAAAACAACTATAATAATGTCTTAAACATTAACATGGTATCAGAGCCAAGGTGAAGGAAGCATCTTTCACAAGTGAAAAACGTCACTGTTGTCATACATGAAAATTATGGCTTTTTGATGGTGAAGATTTTCAGCCCCAAAATCATCTAGAAAAGTGCACCCTCCCCTAAGGATCAGTTTGGCACTCTCAGAACACCTTTTCAGTGGTTGGATCTCCCGGAAAGTGAAACCCTAGTTTCAGAAAGTACCAAAAGTACCAGAAAACCAGTGAACCAGAAGTACCAGAAGTACCAGAGTACCAAAGGTACCAGAAGCACCAGTCCATAAATATGAAGATCAAATTTGGAGGAGAAAAATTTGGATTTTCTCATATCCAAACACACCAGGCTACTCGCCTCAACCAAGAACACCTCCTGGTAAGTTCAGTTTTTGATTTTGAGCACTTTCATTTTTCGGTCATTTTCCTAGCTCCAGGTAAAGATGTCTGCAAGCGTTAAGCTTGTTGACAAGTTAGAAGGAGTGGAAAAATTTTGTTCCTAGAAGTATAGGATTGGCTTCATTCTTGAAGAGAATGACCTAGCAAGATTTTTCAAAGAAGAAGTACCAGAACCTGCCGATGATGCAGAAAAGCCAAAGCATCAAAAAGACACAATGAGGGCCAAAAGAATCATTGCAGATTCAATCAAAGACCACCTGATCCCTTATGTGTCATCTAAGAAGACTCTGAAAGAAATGTTTGATGCCTTGAACAAACTATATGAAGGAAAGAATATAAACCAGAAGATGAATCTAAGAACTCAACTGAAGAATACAAGGATGCAGAAAGGAGAAATGATTCAAGAATACGTCTCCAGAATCTCAGAATTCAAAGAACAAATAGAATCTATTGGAGATACCATAGACAAAGATGAACTCATAATGACGTCCGTAAATGGTCTCACAAGACCTTGGGATTCTTTCATCCAAACGATATGTGCTAGAATGAAGAAACTGAAGTTTGATAGTCTATGGGAAGAATGCATACAAGAAGAAACAAGAGTAGCGAATCGTGAAGTGTTACTAGCAAGGGATGATGATCAAGCCCTAGCTACTCACACCAAAAGAGGAAGGAAGAAACCCTACTTCCAAAAGGAGACTCATAAAGAGCCTCAATAGTCAAACAAATTCAATCATAAAGAATCTCATCCAAGGATATTTCAGAAGAAAAGACAATGAAAGGAAAGGGACTAGTCATCTGTATAATGCTATCATTGTGACAAGATGGGACACATTGTGAAGTTTTGTCCAGCCAGACGAGAAGAATAAAAGAGAAAACATAAGAGGCTCCATGCCCATGTCATCGAAGATGAAGAGACACCCACAAAGATGATAAGAGAGCATATCAAAGACCATGTCTTGATCTCGGCCCTCTCAAGATCTCTAACACCTGGAGAGGACACTTGGCTCATCGATAGTGGTGCATCCAAGCACATGAAGAGATAAATAAACATTCTCTCTTGTATCTCATAAAATAAGTTTTCTCATAAAGTGACACTTGGAGATGATTACCAATATCCCATCAAGGGAGTGGGAG
>SNQJ01S0051226.1:86965-117081 GCA_010110895.2 Picea sitchensis
CCTTCTTGTTAAGGGGGAGTGTTGAAATAATGTAACTGCAAAGAGTATTCTTATTATTATTTGATATATTATTCATCAGATCAATCCCCATTGTGTATTGATCATGTCGTTTATTGTAATAGGACCAAATCCCCTTTTGCAGATTGGTCAAAAGACAATTGTAATAGGAAGAATAAAAAGTCATCCCCAACATATATTAAAGAGGCCCAGAAATATAATAAAGGTGGGTTTACCCACCCAGTTTGAGAAGTTGGCCCTACCAGTGAAGAGGCACTTCACACATGCCAGACTTGTATAAATAAAGAGGCTAACGCCTCACTTAGAAAAACAACTCACTTGCTCATTTTGAGAGACAAGTTTAGATCTGCTGCTGGAGAAGAAGGAGAGAGAGAGTGGCGCATATATGGGAGAGGAATTTCTATATTAGTTTAAGAGATCTCTTGGAATTGTATTGGCTATCTATATTAAGGAAGTTTTGTTGGGTTTTCTTCCCCTAGAGGGTTTCCCAAGATAAATGTTATGTCTCTTGTGATTGTGTATTTCTCAGTGATCTTGGATTATGCTATTGTTATCTAATGAAATGCAAACAACTAAAATAATGGATTAAACATTAACACATAACATAATTGGACCCTTAACCGAAGCTGAAACCAATGCGCTAGGAGACTGAATTAATAGTATAACCACACGATGACTAACCCTATCACCCAACCAAGAATTCAAAAAGGAGACAATGGCATTCATACAACACAATACTTTCCTTGCACAACAAATCAATTTGTACATTATAAATAATTATTATTAAACAATTAGTTCGTTGCAACTATTTCCAATCCTAAAATCAAATAAGTATATATTGCTTTCCTTTGAAAATGAAATCACTATCTGGTAAAACTCAAACTATATGAATTCATTTTCTTATATCGCTTTTTAAAACTGAAACTAGATCGTTATCTTATGAAATTGCTATCTTAAGAATTCACTAAATGAAATTGAAACTATATCGCTACCTTATAAGAATTTCACTATCTTTTAAAACAAAAACTATACATCGAATATAATTTTTTTAATGCAACTGAAATAACAGATTATTCATATTACAATATATCAAATACATTTGAAATTTTTGTGACTTATCAATTCAATATATCGCTATGTTGGGGTAACTATTGTGAATATTTTGGAAAAGATGTGAATTTCAATCAACTATATCGTTGTGATATATTACAACAATTACAACATCGTTGACTAAATAATACCAAATCATTATCTAACATTACCCAAAAATTGTTGTCTACAAATACAGTTGTCTAGATCATGGGGATGTGCTGCCACACGATGTATAAAATTGCTTACCCACATATTAAGAATGTTGTCAGTGTATTAAAACACAACCAATGTACATGTAGAACGCAGAGTAAATTAAATGATGATACTGGCAGGTAATATATAGGTGAATCACAGAGCTAAAAATCTAATATAGCGGCCATTTAATTCATTGAAACACTATCAATAAATAACTATCATAAAAATGCTATTAATATAAAAAAAAAAACTATGTCTATGCCAACAATATCACTGTCTATTTAATGGAAATGAAGAGTTAAATTTATGGGTTGTTTAAGCACATAAATAAATGAACACAAAGATAAGAGGAACACATATATGCATGATATTAAAGACCCTACCTAGGATTCACTGTCAACAACACAAAAAACATAGGTGACCATGATATTAATTCGCTAGAAAATCGCAATGAATTTCGTTGGTATATCACCATGGAATTCGCTGGTATACTACAAGTTTATCACAATGAAATTGCTTGGTAAAAACCCAGGTATCTCACCATAAAATTTGAGGGTAAAAACACATCTATAACACCATTCCAATGCAAGTAAAAACGCCATCCAAAAATACAACAATTCGCAGACAAATCCAAAAAAACACAGATTTATTATTTAAAAGGAAACACAGACATATCCAAAATAAAAATGTAGACGTATCATTTAATACGAAGACGTCGACATAAATAAACTTGAGGGCATAGTATAGATTAGTCTGTCAAAAATCTATTTACAACAACTAATACCATGAAGCCTCACTCAGTAACAATTCACGATCATTCATATGTAAGAACACAATCTAAAGATAAAATCACAGGCCCAACAATCTGTGAGAAGTCCAATTGTCAATTTTGAAGAGATAAATCATCAAGCATCGAGAGCCAATGTCATGCCAGAAAAAAAAATTCAACACAAGCGCCAAGTCAAGGAAAGAGCCCACGGGACCTCGATTTCCAGTCTGAAATTTCTGGGTATAAGCAAGGTTGTTGTCTGAAAATGATGGGTAAATATAGTTAAATTTGTTGTGGTTAAGGCAATCAAAAGGAAACTTTGCAGTCAAAAATAGATGGCTAAACAAAATAGCATACAATACTTATCCATCATATCACTATACAATATGTCTAAAATCATTTTCAATAGATTTTCTATCCATTAAGATTATTTCCACACATTAATAAATCATAGTCCATTAAATCATTGTTCCTTATATCGCTGGGTAGTATAAAATATGAACTAGAAATTCACTCTCTGTAAAGTGTATTGTCTATAAATATAAATATTGTTGTCAACAATCACCTATTCACTTATTACAATTCACATATAATTCATTGTGGTTTATCAAAACATAGGCACAATAAATTTGCAGACACATCTTAAATAAACACAGACTTTAACATATTAAAACGTTGAGATTTATAGATCAGGGCATTGGGATTCATCAATCAAAATGTAGAGTTTTATCATCCAAAACACAAAAGAATCCAATCACAAGGAGGCTCAAAACCAATCGTTCGGCCATGAATCAATCGAAAACGCAAGGATACTCATTCATAAGAAGGCGCAAGGATTAGAGATCAATCAGAAAAGAAAAATGCAAAGATAAGTGAGGGATAGACGACTGGGAAAAAATTATCCTTCACTCATCATCCATGCACATGAAAGCAGGGCATTTGAATCTATAGGTCTTTAAACACCAAAGTGATGATCGTCGATTTAGTTCCTAGCTAACTTCTAAGGCACAGACTGATGACTAGAGGGATAACGAATATAATATAAAACACAAATTTATTCATAATAATCAATAAAAAAACCAGAGAAAAGTCATAGCAATGAGGTTTGGGTTCACCAAGGGAATCAATTCAAATGCAACAAGCATAAGGCTGGGATGACTTTAAGTTCATTGATTATAAAATGTTGAGTAAAACATAATCTTTACACAAAATAAGTATAGTAGCGAAAGAACAGGAACAATATTAATCTTCCATTCAAAAATAAACACATGCATATCGTAGCCAAATGCAACAACTCTGCGTCATTTTCCACGTGTACTCCATCCATCTCCTGCTTGCCGACCGATGTGACCTCACCAGTACTTCCCAGCCAATGCTAGGAGTACTCTTCTTCCCCCTGAGCCCCCCAAGTCACAAAGGGGCCATGCACACAATACCAGAGAACCACTAGCACCCAGCTCGCCTCGCAAGGTCGAGCTACCACTCATTACCTGAGTTGGGTATCCCAACTCCCACAAGATAAGTCAGTCAAGGAAAAAATTCAGCAGCGTAACGTTATGCATAAATATGATATCCATGCTCCTCCTCCTCCATCCTTTTTATAGAGTTTTTCAAGTAATTAGTTTCCCAAATTCTCATTAAATTACCTTTTCATTTAATTAATTAGGAAAAACCTCCCCTGTACACATGTCACCCATCCCCTAGTTGCACCAGGAATTCAATTTTATTAATTAATTAATTATTCTTACCTCCCTCGCCCACTTGAAAGCATTCCTAAAAATGCTCCTAGGTGTCCCAAAATTCCCTTACACTTCTTAAATGACTTACGCCTTACTTGATTCCTAGTTGAGTTCAAAAATAACAAGTTCTGAAGGAAAGATTCCTTACTAAGTTAGACATTCAACTTTTTCTTATGTTTCCCCTTTTTTTTTATGTTTCCCCTTTTCCTTTAGTTTCCTATTTCTTTCAAGTTTCCCTCTTTTCCCTTTTTAACTAAAAATCAATTTAGAAAGTGTAGAAAAAAAACCATTTACCCCTTTTTATTTTTAATTAAAAATTAATTTAGCATATGAAGATAAAACAATCATTTCCCTTTTAAAATTTTAATCCCCCGTTATAATTTGATTTTAATAATTTAATTGAATTTTTTACCCCTTTCTTGTTATATGTTTAATTATGATTATTATTTTTGACCACATGTGTTACTTAGACGTAGATTTTAATTTCACTAGGCCCGACAACATTTTTATTAGGGAAATCATTTTTGAATCTTACTTATCACATCATTCATTTTAAGGTTGACTAGGTTTAGTCACTTACCCATTGAAATCGCGACGTGCCCTTCAAGACGCACTAGGTGCTCTAAGGTTTCCACTCTCCTTTTTTCCGTTTTCCTTGTGCGACGTGCCCTTTAGGAAACACTACATGCTCCAAGGGTGCCACTCATCTATTTTCATTTTCCTTGAGTGACGTGCCCTTCAAAATGCACTACATGCTCCAAGGGTGCCACTCACCTCTTTAATGATTTCATAGACATAAAAAAACCCTGGATTCAATACTCTTCCAGGTGATTTTATGGGAGACTAAGGGACTCTAATGAATAAGGCCCCTACCTTATTGTGTGCCCCTTAGAATCATAGTGAGTGACTATCACAGTATTCCCTCATGACATCATGGATATTCTCGAACTAGATAGTCGTTAACCTATAGTTTGAGCCACAGTGGGAGTGCTAGTAGGTTGTGGCAGGGTTGCTCCCACACCTCTCCCTCAAAGTCTTTGGTTTTCATGCGTGACCCCTCTACTCCACATGTGAGTCTGGTTGGCAAGATATCGTCAAGCTCCATCCATCAATGAATCATGTCAGCAGCAATAATCAATCATCATAACATCTAATCATATGTACATGTGTCACATCAATAACATTCAAACCCAATAGTCCACTCCTTGACTCGATCTGGAGTCCAAGGGGTTTCATCGATGCCTCAACATACTCAATGTCCAAAGTCCTACACACTTAGGAGAACCCAGTCAATACCACATGTCTATGAATACAACAAATTAACATATCATCAATCCATAATGTCTCATAATCATAATGAAACTACCAATAATATAATAATCCATATCACTTGCAAGAAAGTGTCCTCAAAGAATAAGTTTGCCCAGTGTGCGCAAGAGAGGGATGTTACATCATCACTAGTGTCAACTGTCTCAAATGATCCTCCTTAGTCTTGCTAAATACTAGTATATCATCTAGATATACGATCATGAACTTACCAATGAAATATCTTAACACTTCATTCATATGCCTCATAAAAGTACTTGGGGCATTTTTCAAGCCAAAAGTCATAACAATCCATTCATATAACCCCTCATTTGTCTTGAATGCGGTTTTCCACTCATCACCTTCTCTCATTCTTATCTTGTGATATCCACTTTTGAAATCTATCTTTGAAAAATAGTTCACTCTGCTTAGGAAATCCATCAAGTCATCCATCCTTGGCAATGAAAATTTGTATCTGATGGTGATCTTGTTTATGGACCTTGAGTCTGTACACATTCTACATCCTCCATCCTTCTTTGGACTTAACACAGTCGACACTGCACATGGACTCAAGCTTTCTATGACCAATCCTTTGTCCAACATATCCTGAACCTATCTTTTCACCTCCTCATTCTCTTGAGGTGTCAACCTGTATGCTTCTTTGTTCGGCAGACTTTCTCTTGGTATCAAGTCAATGTGATGATTGATGCTTCTGATAGGGGCAATGAGTTAGGCAACTCATCCACTACTATATCAATGAAATTATCTAGCAGTTCCTGAAATTCCTTAGGAAAATATTCTGTTGAAGTACTGGTAAGGATAAGCCTCAGTTTCCTCACAACAATGAACTACATCTCATGTTCCTTCTTCACTTCATTCAAGAGTTCCTTCCCACTCATGAGAAGTATGCTCATGCTAGATTCATCCTTTACCTTCTTTTCTTCAATTGGCAGCAACATGTGTGTCCTACCATTCTTCTCCAAAGTATAGGTGTTTCTTCTCCCATCATAAATAACATTCTTATCGTACTACCACGACCTTCCAAAAAAAACATGACATACATCCATGGGAATCACATCACACATAATTTCATCCCTATATCCTCGTATCTTAAATTCAACTAGGCATTGTTTAGTTATTGTTACCTGATGACCTTTCTACAACCATGAGACTTTATATGACATTGAGTGTGGAGTCATCTCCAACTATAGCTTCGTCACCATCTTCATGGATACTAAGTTTTCAATGCTCCCACTGTCAATTATCACCTTGAAAACTCTATCCTTCATTTTGCAAGTTGTCCTGAACAAATTGTTCCTTTGTGCTGTAATTTCAGTCTCTAGCTCTTGCTCCAAAAGAACCT
This sequence comes from Picea sitchensis, assembly GCA_010110895.2. Lineage (NCBI taxonomy): Eukaryota > Viridiplantae > Streptophyta > Pinopsida > Pinales > Pinaceae > Picea > Picea sitchensis. The sequence goes on from SNQJ01S0051226.1 coordinate 93,447, forward strand.
TCTCCATCATCAAGGATTTCCCATCCTCTGCACCTTCTGCCTCAATATCTAGCTTATGTTCTTCCGAAATGTGAGCTTCACCTCCTCCTTCTTTTTTTCTCGAGACAATCCCAAGACATATGCCCTGTCTTTCCATGGGCATAACATCTCACATATCCTCCTCTGCCTCTTTCTCTTCCTCTAGGAAAAGAGTTTCTACCACCACTCTGCCTTCCTCGGGAACTTCCTCCTCTCTCAGAGTGACTATGTGGTTTCTCCGCCTCGTCTTTGGGCTTCTTTACTTTATCATGGGAAACTCCTTTGCCTATGTTCAAGGTTTGAACTCTATTCTACTGAATCTTCTTCCTGGTCAACTTCTCTTCTTCTTTAAGAACAATTTGATATGTGTCCTTTACTGTTCTAACTGCCGCCATGTTGATTTCGTCCTCGATATCATATCTTAGGCCATTGATGTATTTGGAAATCTTCTCCTCATCTCTCTCTCTCTTTTTCCAGCCTTGATGTTCAATCTGTAGAACTCCTTTGTGTACTCTTTCACATTCATCGCTTTCTGTCTCAGGTAAACATATTTATCTGGTAATCCTTGGGCATGAATTTTTCCTTTAGCTTGGCTACCATTCGATTCCAACTCTTAATATTTTTTTTTTCAATTGCTTCTCCTATCATCCTACAGTTCATCCCACCACAATGTTACATGTCCTTTCAACCTAGTGATAGCATGAATCACCTTTTTCTCTTCTTCAACATCCTCGTAGTCGAAATACTTATCCATTGCTCGTATCCAATCAATCAATTCTTCTGTGTATAAATTTCCTTCATACATAGGGATGTCAATCTTTGCTCTAGCTCCCAATTTGAAAACCGCTGTCAGCAAGATTTCTTCCACAACATCCTCAGCTACAACTTCTTTGACTTCTACTTCTTCATTTTTTGCCTCCCAGATGTCTCCAACATCAGGTGCACTTCTTTGTGCTATTTCCAAGGCATCCAACCTCTCACATAATTCTCTCATCTCCCTCTTCATAGCTCGGTTGGCTACAGTTGGCTCAACATGTCTTCTAGGTGGCATTGTGTTGATGTTTTTGATACCTCTCGCCGATATAAAATTACTTCTCTTCCTACAAAAATCAATTTCGTACTCGCTCTAATATCACTCTGACTTAAACCCCCTTCCCTCCAAAGGGATACTTCACCTCCCGGTTTTGGATCGTTCGAAATACTGATTCAAAGAAACTTTTTGGGTCCCTGTGGGCACCCAAACAACTATACACACACAGTCCCTTTCTCCCAAGTGACCATGACTATAACCGTGGGTCTATGCCTTCACGATTTGTATTTCAGGGATATCCTGAACTCTTCCTTCAAGTTTTCCTGAAGTGAACTCCTCTGAATCTCCATCTTCCACCACGTATATCTTCGGATTTTATGGATCCACTATGGGTCAAGGTTCACAACTTCGCGAGACTATAGTTTTATCGCCCTTGAACTTCCAGACTTGCGATTCCTGAATTCCTTAATCTTCTGCCACACATTCTCCTCACGATCAATGACTGAGATCCGTTCACGACTTTGGACTTCGCGACTTCGATTTCATCAAGCCTTCAAACTTTTCGACCCCCGAAGTGTCAAAAAGTTTTGGCACAGGGGAAGACCCAAGGTTCATCTCTAATAGCACACCAACAATCCCTAACTATTGTCCCTTTCGGAAACACCTGCGAAGCAGATGAAGTCTCACCCGATGTAGCAATAGGGGGTTGTAATACAAAGGTGTCTACAACCAGAGGAAATGCAAGTGGAATCAGGGTTCTTTTGAAGCATAAACCTACTTTGCACAGTTATATTTCATATCTAACATACTAATGCATCATCAGAGTAAAAAAAGTAAAGAACACAACATAAATCACTCACAACACAAGATATACGTGGTTCACCCTCTCCCTAGGGCTACGTCCACAGAACTATGCTTTATAATATATTAGATGAAATCTTATAGTTCTATATGTGCTCTTAGCTTACAGATCTTCTCTCCTTCTCTCTTCTCTGTATCTCCCTCCTCTGTGCACCCAACTATAGGGTTGATCTTCGCACCCAGCTGAAGATCTTACAACATAGACTTCTCTTTCAGTAACAACAACAATCAATCCTCATACATAATCTCTCCCTGTCTTTAACCTATCCTAGGTCATCTTGACCTTTATTTATACATTACAATAGCCCACTAACATCCTTTGGCCGAAACCTAAGTGTCAAAACCATAGATACCAAAACCCTAGGTGTCTAAAAACCTAGGTCAACTTGACCCATGTTTTTAGGGCTTTGCCAACCTGTCTCTCCTTCCTTCTCGTGAGGTTCTCCAAAGCATCTACCCATGGATTTTTTTTCTTGTTGAGTTTTCCATGATCCACCTTCCTTGTTGATTTGTATTCCTCGATCTCCTCGTCCAATGGCTTTCTCTCTCGAACTTCACTCCATATTTTTTGCTTCTTTAACCATTTCGACTTGATCTCAGTCAACCTTCCTTTCGTCCAGTTCATGTTTCACCTTTTCTTCGATAATATTCACTTTCTTCCATAACCAAGGGCCAACAAAATGCCTTATGACTATCCTCCATGTATCTCCCCCAGATTTGACGATTTGGAATTGTTCGTCTCTCTCCCAGAACGAACCTTGTTCATTGATTCTGATGGAAACTTCAGGGACTTTCCTCCGTCAAAATAGTGACCAAAAAATGCTTCTAGTGACCAAAAACTATGGGCCTAATGGTTTAGAACATGTGGGCCTACTGGTTAAGAACATGTGGCATATAGTGACCAAATGATATCAATTGATAAAATATGGAACATAAGAAAGACAAGAGACAAAATGTTTGGTAGAAAAGATCTCAAGAGATAATCTCACACTTTGTATTCATTTAATGATACAAATATATAATATATCATTGAAACCACCTCAATTTCTCTTACATCAACACCTCACCCATAGATAAAATAGGAAGAGGCAAAATAGAAATCTAAAAATACAATAGAAACTATATTCTTAAATGGGAAATACATTAGATAATATACTAAGACTTCATGATTAGTCACAGGCTAACATTAAAATGTATCAAATTTAAACATGATAAATTGAATAACAATGTTAAAAAAATGTTCAATATAAACACGATTTAAGTGAAAAATACATCATAATGAATAATCATAACACAAAACCCATAATCATTAATTATATATTTATAGGCATAATAGTTTATGTTTCAAAATATTTTTTTAATAGTTTGAAATCATAATGCAAAAAGCTATAATCATTAACATAATATATTTATAATCACAATAATCATTAAAATTATATATTTTTAATCATGTGATAGTTTTTTTTTTTTGAATAATTCTTTAATAATGAGAGTTATCAATTTAGTGAAACCTACCTTAAAAATAAAAATATCTTCATTATTATGTAAAATATCTTCATTATTGTGTATCTTTTCAATCTTGAAGACACAACTATTAATTTGATTTCACTCATTAAATAATCATTTTTTCTAGCATTAGAGAGATTGTGCTAAGATATTTATTATGGAATAAATTTTACTTTAAATTCAAAATTTATTTTATGTTGTCTATATCAATACACACAAGTTGGAATAATTTTTTATATATATGGAAAGGGAAGACAAATAATATTAATTTGGAAATCATTTTAAGTAACATAACATTAGAGAGGTTGTGCTAATATTTGTATTTATCATGGAGTAAATTTTACTTTAGATTTAAAATTTATTTTATATGGTCTATATCAATAAAGATAATTTGGAATAGATTTTTATATATGGAAAGGGAATACAAGTAATCTTAATTTGGAAATTTTATAAGACCCTAAGGTTGTGACATACAAGTTGGTCTTAGTGACAAACTCTCACAGGTTAAGGTTACAACCCATAACCTTCCCACCAACCTTTGGTTTGGCTCCCAAAGCCATTTCTAGAAAGCTAAACTCATCATGTTCGACTACCTTTACCTTAATTCTTTTTAGCACTACACCAGAAATAAAACTCTCGATAGCACCTAGATCTATCAAAATACTAAGGGTCTGGTTAGCGATGGTACTTGACATCTCGAGCATAGTCGACTAGTGCTCTGCCTGGTGGCTATTCATCTCTGCATGAATCTGATGGGCTTTTCCCAAATCTCCCATGGTAGTGAGTCTGAATGATACAGATGCTTTGGTCCTCTCCATTGGACAGTCACATTGGTAATGTGGCTCCTCACATGTCCAACACCCTTTGTTTAGTCCAATACTCCTGGTACCTGAAGTAGAAGCTAATAACCCACCGGCCATGAACCCTAGTCTGTTCTGCTGGGCATACCTACACTGTTGATGCTGGTGTTGTGGTCCTCGGTAAGGAGTCTGCTGCTGAGGTACTGGTCATTTATGTGTAGTGAAAGTGGATCCTCCCTGGAAGCCACAATATCTTGGTGAATGTCTAGCTAGTGTCTGATGCTACTGCGCACCAGATGACACCTACCCCACTAGTCTCCCTGGAGTCTTGCATTGACCCCCAATAGTAAGATCCTCCTCTGCTATGAGAGCCTTCTGGACAACATCATTCAAGGTTTGATGCATCAAAATCCTAACCTTTTCACGAATGATGACATCAAGGCCAAACATGAACCTGTTGACCTTAAGTTTCTCAATATTCAGGTGAGGAGCATACCAAAGCATCTCCATAAAATGGGCGTCGTACTCGAGCATTGTACGACCACCCTGCCACAAGGTGTTGAACTCGTTGATATGATGCTCAATAAATTACTCAGATAGATACCTCTCCTGGAACGGTTCCTCGAGCAGTTCCCATGACATGTCTTCGACGACCATGTTCAATTGTGGCAAGAGCATCTTCCATCATAAAAGAGCACTCCCCTATAGTTGAAATACTGCCATGCAAACCTTCATGTTGGAGGTATATTAGTGAAGTGAAAACGACATCGCCATATTCTCGAACCATTCCTCGACAGATGTGTTGTCCGGGGAACCAAAGAACTCGAGAAATTTGACCTTCTCAATTTTGTGGTGAATGCTACCAGTACCAACCGGAGCACACAATGGACCCTCAGGGGATGTCTACATGCTAGCCTCATCTCTATCCAAACCATTGATCAATGCCTTAGAAATCCACTAAAAGGACGTCATCAACCCAACTACATCACCCGCAACTATCGGTTCTTGCTGGACAACTTGTTTGTCTCCCTAGGAGTTAGACCCCTCGGGCATAGATGCTACTGGGGGCGTCACGCCTCTTCTCCTAGCACCCCATCGTTTTCCTCCACGACGTCCTCTAACCATGATTACCTTCACAAATACAAGTCAATTTAATTAGCAACATTATAATCAAATATCTAATCAACGGAAGTCGTAGTGACCCCAAGTCGTAGGTCAAACTGACTCTGATACCATATGTAAAGACCCTGGTCATTGTGAAAACATGAGATACATAACAAGTGCATTTTTTTTTTTAAGAAGGGAAGTAACAACATCAACAGTCAAACAATGCAACTCATTGATGAACATGACACACACAACCAGGCAATTGACAACATAATGACCCAACGTACTAGTGCATCATGCAATTGGATGCAACATGGAAAAAGTAATTAGACAAATTAAAAATGACTACCTGCCCATCCTACCCGGCAAGGTTAGGACCTCCAGGGCACACAAGAAATGCTCAAGCCGAGGTTTCCATCGATTTTGACCATTTAAGGTCTCAAGGCTAGCGACTGTTCTGAGGAACAAGGAGTTGTATACATCCCGCCTGACACAAGCAATACCATGCCTACTAAGCTAAGGGACAACATCAACAAACTGACGCAATAAAATCAACTGACACATGTAACAAGAACCGTCAAAGTGAGAGAGAATTAGCAATCATTGACTCAATCAATTTGCATGGGGCACAAATAAATATTCAACAAACCAACATTCTAGTGACCCTTCAAGGCACATAATGGATATCTAATCAAGGACCATCATTCATATAACCAATAAATTAATTAACTCATCTATCATCTAAATCTATCATTTGTTAATTAAATTTTTGCATGCCAGAAAAAAAACTGAACGACACGAGCAAGTGTCCCATGACAGATCTCTTTAGTAGTGCACCCCTTCTTCGAAGAGTCTACACCCATGGGCCCACTGCATGTCACTTAAACCCATTAAACACTTCAAATTTATTAATGATAACAAACTGATTGGATAACAACACCACTAATGATAACAACTGATTGACAACACATAATTAATGATAACAACTAAATGGAAAACAACATAATTTAATGATAACAAACTGATTGGAAACACATAATTAATGATAACATCTGAATGGAAAACAACATAATTAAGGATAACAAACTGATTGGAAATAGATAATTAATGATAATAGTCGAATGGAAAACAATATAATTAAGTTAATGAAATAGTTAAACAAACACAGTCTAGTGTGGAAATAAAAACATAAATTAATAAACAAGTACTCTACATTAATAAATTTCATTCCCGAGTATTCTATGGAATGACAACTAAAGTAAGAAGAAATACCCATTTACTACTTAATTCCTGCCAAAACATATCTCCAAAGGTTTCATTTATTCACAATTAACCACTCGTTTTAATTTATGAACAAGTTTTTTATTTAAAAAGAAAGCGAATATGTTCCTTTCACATGGTCGCAAGGGTGCCTAAAATTTTGGCACGACTCCCTAAGTATTTAATAACATTAAAGTGGACTTCATACAGAATTGATATCCAAAAATATTCACGAGGATTCAATAAAGATGCGGACTAGCTAAACCTCCAAGTCTACAGAAAGATCATTATCGCACCACATTCCTTCATTATTTATCATAAGTATACATGATATACATTAAATAAAACCATAATAACACATGTAAAGAGAGATTAAAAACTACATGAAAATTTTTCGAGATTAGATAAATGCATGCCCCCCCCCCTTTTGTCAACATAATACAATTTTTATTATTATTTAAATTATGCTATTATCATTGATGCTGTGACTTATCCTTATAGGTGCAATTAAAAAAGAAATGGCAGGGAGTAAAAACAACATTAGTGGCAGAGCAATAAAGAAGTATTTTTCACCATACCTAGTAAGGAATTTTCTGGGCAATCACAAATGAAATTGGTTGAGTAAAGCAACCAAAATTGCAGAGTAATAAATAAGTATTTTTCGCTATACAAAATAAGGAATTTGTTGGGAAATTACAAATGAATTGGATGAGTAAAGCAACCAAAAATGCAGATCAATAAGAAGTATTTTTCGCTATACACAGTAAGGAATTCATTGGGCAATTAAAAACGAAATTGGATGAGTAAAGAAACCAAAAACAAAGAGCAATAAGAATAATTTTTGGTTTTACAAAATAAGGAATTCGTTGGGAAACTAAAAACGAAATTGGATGATTATAAACAACATTAATCACAGAGAAATAAAATATTGGTGAACTAGAGAGACATCCCCCAAAATCTTTGTGTGAAAGCACAAGTTTGTAGAGAATAAATCACAATAATTGCAGAGGCTAAGCAGGGAATAAACGCCCAAGATAGAATTCCTTTTTGGGTAGAGAATGATCCCACACTTATTATCCATGCATAGGAAATTAGGTTATTTAAATCTAAATATTTAACACCAGAGTGAAAGAAAGTCGATTCGGCTCCTGGCCAACTGCTCAGGAACAGACTAATAACTTAATGGATAAAAGAATAGAAGATAAAAACACAATTTTCTTTGAATGAAAAGCAATAAAAACAAACCGTAGAGAAGTCATTTGCACTCAGAGTTTGGGTTTGACATTGGAAATCAAATCAAAAGTACAATGCGCATAAGGATGGGATAAATTTGAATTCTCTGATCATAAAACACTAGGCTCATTAAGACAAATTCACTGAAAATAATGAAATCTCTGGATAGTATTATGCTAAATAATGTTAGAATATAAAGGATGTGCTCATTTTACCATTGACAATATCTCTATTGTCACCCAACCATAGGCCGAAACCACCCTCCGAGCACCTTAAACTTGACAGAGAATCACTCCGGAAGAAGACCCTAGGCTAGATATCCAAACAAAGGGTAGCGCACCTTTCCCCAAGGATAGAGAACCAACAAGAGTTGATCATATAGTCCAAACCATAGCCAAGATATAGTCGAAGCGTAACTGCTAGCTGCAGCAGCTGCAACGACAACTCTCCTCCAAACCTGCACAAAAACTGGGCAACTGCAGTGCGCACAAGTGCTACTATGCAATTCTGAGATTGCCTGCCAGAATGAGAATTAGCCTCCTTTATTTATACTAATTCTGGCTAACTTATTGGGATGAATTCTCATTCTGGTATATGTTTGTTTATTATATATTATTATTTCTAGATGGCTTCTTCTCTTGGAGGCTAATAACCTAATATAAATTATCATCTTGAGCCAACAAGTCTTCTAGTGTTATTAGCCAACTCATTAGGGTTTCTTCTTGCTTCCTGGAGTATTCTATCCTCGTCAAGTTTACACGTGGAGGTATTACAGGTAATGGTCTTGAGCACAAAAACATACCATTCACCCGGTAGCATCAACAACATGACTAGATCATGAGAACCATCATCATCATCAGTGTCATCAACTACATCATCTCTCGAAACCATACTTTATCTGAGTAATCATACATGACTCTCACTCCATAGAGTGATACAAGAGCCATTCTTCTAATCTAGAAGAGTAAATGCTCCAAACCATTTTCCATCTGGGAAATCTTTGTCCTTTGATTATCCATCTAATTGATAATCATTTCCAGTATTGTTGATAGTCTTCAAGGTAATCGAAACAAAATAGAACACAAATGTGTCTATCCATAGTAGTACATAACTACAATCCAGTGGTACACTACCACACCATGTAGCACACAAGTACTTGACCAGTAACGTATAGTCAGAAACAATGGAACACATCCACCACAGTAGTATACATCTACTGTCATGCAGTCTTCATAACAATCATCTGATATCAACCTGCACATAAACAATGTTATGATATAAACTGAATCATTTGGGCCAATCTTTCACTCGCATCTGTGAGATCTGAAAGAATATCTTCCCTCAAAAAGGTAAAACATCAATGATGAGCTATCTGGACTATTATTCTCAAGCAAGGAAGAATAACTGTCCTAATTTCTGAACCTGGACCATTCCCCACCCTGGGCCATTCTTCCTACACTAATCAAAGTGCACCCTGGAGAGAATGTATAAACCCTAATGAATGCCTGTCCTTGATTGTTGAGCTTGGACCATTCCTCCTACACTAATCAAAGTGCACCCTAGAGAGAATGTATAAACCCTAAGGAATGATTGTCTGGACTGTTTCCTCTATTAACCACAAGAGGAAAAGATTGTCCTATATCAACCTCCAAAACAAACCATTCCTCATGTTAACCATGTTATCGCACAGTTTGTAGCTAGGTAAGATGGCTATAAGATAGAAGGCCAAACTAGCGTAACAAGAACCTATCCCACCCAATGTCACCATGATGGGAAGAATCTTTCTCTTTAGGGAGGTTAGACCCAGGGGAGACATCCCCGGTAACTTGGAGTTTTGAAGAGGCAAAAGTTAAAAGGACAAAGGTAAATTTCCCCCTTCACAGGTCACCACCAAAAAAGATAGTCCTGACTAAACATCCAATAATGAAGTGAAGCCCTAATGAAGAAAACCTGCTTGGAACAAAGCAACAACAAACCAATATATGCAAGATATAATTCAATGGGTTAGTACTTCATAAGACTATCTGATATTTAAATAAGCAATTATGGCAATAAATATTGACAAAGTCAATGTTTATCAATATAGAAATGCAAATAATATCACTTCCTCAATAGATACTGAAATGACATGTGATTCAATGTAACAAACTAACACACCAATAATTAATGCCTAAATCACCATTCAATTGCTTCTTAAACAAGACGTTGCTGCATAAAGATGAGATATTCAAGTATGACATCAACAACTTATGGTTAGCAGTTAGTTAGGGTTTCAATTTAGAAAAGAGTTTGAGAGTTTGTTTGATCACTTTCACTTCAACGCTAGAGGTCTAAGATCAGTTCCTTTGACGTAATGGAGTGAATTTAATAGAGGACACAAGGGTTGAAGGAGGACGACTAAGGACCAGAAGGAAAATTTCTGAAGTGCTGCTATAGCAGGGCCCCAAAATCAAATCCCTAGGGGAGAGAGGCTCACTCCGGTGTTGTTAAAGAAACTCCTCGTTCTCTCTCCTCCTTCCTTAGGTTAACTTGGAAAAAATGGCTAGCATGAAATATAAATCAAGACAAGAGAGTGTAGTGAGGGAGAGTGTTGCTACAACAAGGCTCTATCACTAAACCCTAGAAGAAAAATGGCCCTAGGTATAGATAGCTAGGCCTGGGACATCTCATCCTTCTTGACTTCTGAAAGTATGGTTAGCTCAGGGAGAAGAAGAAATAAGAGTGTAGCTATGGCTAGGCTCTTCCTTCCTTCTTCAATGACTGGAAATTTCTCTTTTAGGGGACATGAGACATGTTCCTACTTGTGTGCTTATCACCTAGGGTTTTGATTCAACAAATTTATAAATACATGTAAGAAAATAAGACTACAACCATTCAATCAACAAGTTTTGCAGAAAAATACTTACAATTCATCAAGAAATAACCATGCAAACCCTACTTGTAACACCTTCCTTCAAGAGAAAAACCATAAAATGCCAAGAAATGCCTTCCTTCAACAAGTGCGCCTCACTAAACCAGCAAAAATACCCAAGTAGGGCGCTAAAATCAGACCTCAATAATGAGTGAGTGATATGTTATGATAAAATGAGGCTAAAAATCCTCAATATACATTGTATCAATGACCTAATTTACTTTTTTAGGTCATAAAATGGCCGACAAGGCCAGAATATCAAAGTAATACTGTTTTTACATTAAATTTTCAATTTAAAACCCTAACTGAGAAAAAGTAAGACATCAATCCCCACTGAGGGAGATGTTAGTCCTTTTTAGGACAAATGCAACACCAAATGGAAAAAATGTTAGCCCTCCTTGGGCCTCCCAATCATGCCACATGTGCCAACTATCCTGTCAAACTGTCACATGCTCAAGGTGACATCATGAGCTCCTGGGTGATGTCCTGGGCCATCCAAGGAAAACCTTCCATAGGAAGTGGGTCAATCCCCCTAGGCCGGGCTCTGCCAAGGTGCCTCTGATGAAACATCCTCTTCTTCTCCGGTGTAAAACCCTGATCAACCATCATCCTGTCTCTACCCCCTGATGGGGTCTCAACATCCATCTGGTGGGCTCTTTAGCCCCATGGAGGCCCAAACTGATCATCTCCCCATGTGTACCGGTCCAAATGGTACCTGTCCATCAGGCATGATCCCGCACATCAAAATCTACGCCCTCCATGGGCTCATCGGTCACCGGGATCATAACAATGTTAATCATGTTTCATCATCAATATTATCAAACATATGCATAAGACCCTAATACATCAGTCAATAGCTCAAGGAAATTACAAAAACCTACAATACAAGACTGGAGAAAAAGACAAGACATCCTATTGGGCTAGTATCCACAAGAAAAGGAAAGTTTCCAGGAGGACTTTATCCAAGCCATGTAAGTGAGGTGATGTTGCTAGGGGATGTCTACACATGTGGGTGAAGTGAGAGCCAAGGATGCATAATGTTATCTGTGGGTGCCTTTGTAGAAGGCGATATGTACCTGTCATGGATGCATTTTTCCAAGCTCGTTCCTGCCTTTATTCTTTTTCTTTTTCTTTTTATTCAAGGGCTAACTAGAGGAAACTGCCTTGGCATGGTGACCAGAGCTGACAATGTTACCCACAAGTAATTTCACAGATATGATAAGGTTGGCTCGTGATGAGACCCCCTTTCACTTGGCCATGCAACCAAAGGTCACTGCCCTAGCGTGGTAACCAGATGGTGGCAATGTCATACTGCTAGGTACCCATGAACCTAATAGGATGGCTCGTGATGAGACCCCCTATCCTCTGATTAGATCTTATTTCTTACTTTCCCGGTCCCTCTTGTTTCTTGCTGACAGGCTTTTTATTTCCTTCTTGGGGATCCCTAGGCGAAGCATCTCGAGGTTTCATTTTTAGGATTTTATCTTTTACCAACTGCTTTTACCTTCTGGGCCTTTAGCCCCTTCTTCCCATGAGATAAGGTACAACCCTACAAACAGGTCCATCCAATGCCCATATAAGGGGAATGGGATAAATGAGTGGGAGATAAGATGAAATAGTGGTTCTATGATGGGAGCAGACGATGGCTCTTCAGAAATTCCCCAGTGGAAAACCAAAACTTATGGGCATAGGCTTGCTAGGGAACCCTGTCAATTCCCTCAATCATGGTCATGTGGGCCAATGTAATATCCAAGCAATTGTTAGAGATAAAATAAATTAGATGCATATATTTAAAGGTTTCAATGATCAAAAGTGACACATCCCATGATACCTGGACCGATTACCTCATGGAGCAAGAACCTCTTCTGATACAGGACCAAGCCGATGGTGATGGATACTGCTGTTGCTGACAAGATAAAGTTGATGGAAGAAGAAAAGGATGGGCCTTACAGGGCCATGCTCAGGTCAATCCTACTCTCAGTACTTCATGTCTAGGACCTGTGGGCCTCGAGACATGATCTCCTAGTTATCCCTAAAAAGCGGGGATAACAAACCACAATGAGAAATCCCTGTTCGGCGAGGCGGGCCAGTATTATTGAAAAACCCTCAAGAAGAGATACTTCCCTAGACCACTCCCCATGTTAACCACAATGGGAAGTCATTGTCTATGATACATCAACAATCTGGACCATTTCCCATGTTAACCAAAATAGGAAATCGTCGTCTGTCAGAAATCTCAATCCACTTTTCGAATTAGAAAGGAGGCTGCTCATCCTGGACCAATTTTCTAACTGAAAATTGACTGTCCATAAATCAATACATATCAGTGCTCCATCCCAACCTAGGAGTCATCTCTTCCTTTTTCAATAAGGAAGTCGTCTCCACAAGCTCCAACTTGAGTACGAAAACTCTTCATTTTTGGACATAAGATTTACCAAAATGTTTGCTTATCTGGTCATCTGTGGAGATATGTAATGGAGAACCTCTTTCTCCTTTCTGAAATTCATCACGGATAATGTAATCCTTGATTTCAAATGTACTTTTTTCTGGAGAACTATTTTTCTCTGAAGGCCTCATGTAGATCTGATCAATAAAGTATATCATTGTTGGAACACTGGAACATATCCATGTGACACTTATTTTGTCATCATGAGATTTGATCTACTGGGTAATCATCTTGATACAATATCTCTGTCATAGAGAATCTTCACCACACTTTTGCTGTGCATTGGAGGTTCTTCACCAAGTTATCTTCTTCCATCTACATACAAGGGTTTCTTTCTGGTATGCCTCAAATTCTTGAGGTTGTTCTTCATACACTCTTTGTTCAATTTATCTAGAGAAAAGTCTTTGCATTTATCTGATGTAGAATTCCAACTCATGGATGTTGTGGATGATATAATGACTCATGTGGAGATATGCATGGTTTACTGGAACAAGTAATCATCATAGTCTTCTCCCTCCATCTGGGAGAACCTCTAGTTCTAGATCTCACAATGCTTTCATTCATAAGTCTTCCATACACTTCTCTTCATCACGACTTTCATTTCCTCTGCTTGATTTCTTTTAGTGAGTGCATATTAGGCTAGTAATCTTGTTATTCTCTATACAATGACTGGTTGTTCTGGATTCTCTTTCTTTCTTGGAATATTCATATTCTTCTTCATGTTTTTCTGTAGCTCTTGGGTCCATGGAGTTTATTATAGATTCCATTCCCTAAAGATTCCACTTTTTCCTCTCATCATAGGATCATGGATGTGAATGGACAACTAGGGATACTTTAGGGATTCTCTTCGAAGACGACTTCTTCTAAGTTTGAACTAAACACTTACTGTCTTTCATGGTTACTACCATGGATATATACTTCATCATCTTTAATGGATAATAGGATTATCTCCCTCCTAATCCTTGCTTCATGTATGAGTGCATATAATCGACTCCCTCCATCTAATAGAGTCCACGCTTCTATCTGCATCCTTATTGTCTTCTCCAATATATAATTAGCTCTCTCTGTCTAACAGAGTCCATGCTTCCATCTTGTTTTCTTCTACAAAACATTTTAAGTCTTTCTCCAATTTCCTCTTGATTGATGACTTCTTTCTGTCTTTGCTTCTTCTAAGTCTCTTCGTGATTTATTCGACTTATCTTGTAATAGTTTCCACATGATTTGCTTGATGTATTTCATTCTTTCATGTATTATCTAATGATATTAATCCTTATCTTTTTGTTCTTCCATCAATATATTTCTTCTTGGAACACATTATCTTCCAGGAGATAGATATACAAGATATGTACAGAGATGATGCAAACAAGATATGTACAAGAACTAAGAAGAGTATTGTTACCTTCAGAAGAAGAAGTCTCTTTTGTCCTGCTTAGTCTTGTTTGTAGGTTATTTTTCTTCGGAAACTGATGCTTCATGTTTCTCCTTCCTTTTCTTTAGATCGAGACAATGATTCTTGTAGTGGCCATACTTTCGACAGTTGAAGCATTGTACTTCTGAAATGTCTTTCTCTTGATTTGACTTCCTCCTTGAACCAAAGTTCATTTTGTTCCTGAAATTCTTGAATCTTATTGTGAAGGCTTGATCGTCGTACTTATTTTGGGGTTTCTCTTTTGCATTGATCCTTGATTCTTCTTGACCACAGGAAGTCCAAAGTTCTTGAAATGTCGGATACTCCTTCCTTGTGTTCATGCTTGCGGCAAATGCATCCCACGTCTTGGGAAGACCATTGAGTACTATGTTTACCAATTCCTTCACTGAAGTGATCTCTTCAATATCTTGTAGTTGATATCTTAACTGGGAGATCCCCATAAAGTATGATGTTATGTTGGCATCATCATTCATCTTCATGTCACAAAGCTCATTCTTTAGACTCATAACTTGTCCAATGTTTCTAATCGAGAAGAGATTTGTTAGGGCATAGTACATGTTCTTCGATGAGTCAATATGGGAGATGTAGGGTATCAAGTGGTATTTTATGGATTCCACTATGATACTCATGGCATTGATGTCACCGTCTTTGAACTTCTCCATAACTGCAATGTCCTGTGGTTCCTTCTCTTTTCCTTCTTCAAACTCTGGTTCAACGATCTTTCCTTTTACGATATCCAACATTTTATTCTTGGAAAGGATGAGGTCAATCCTTTTCTTCCATGCTCTGAAGTTAGTGGCTCCATATAACTTGTTCTTTGACTTCATAGAATAAGTCATGGTTTCTTTGACTTGGTCAAACCCTAGATTTGACCACAAACTCAAACTTGACGTCTTGCCTTGCTGAGAGCACCAGGAGATGCACTAGGCTAGGGCACACTAATCTGTTCAGAGATTAGGTCAATCCATTCACTTAAGGTACCTCAATGAGAGGATTAGGGTTTCTGCAACTACCCCTGCTAGTAACCCTAGCGACAGTTCTTTGGTGACTGCTCCTGCTAGAAAACCCTAGCAGGAGTTCTTCAACGAGATTAATATCCTTCTAGATATGTTTCCTTCCAGTGGTTAGACTAAATGAGGGAGGTGTGGGCCCATAACCTGTTAGAATATAAAGGATGTGCTTTTTTTACCATTGAGAATATCTCTATTGTCACCAAACCATAGGCTGAAGCCACCCTTCGAGCACCTTAACCTTGACAGAGAATATCTCTGGAAGCAAAACCTAGGCTAGATAGCCAAACAAAGGGTAGCACACCTTTCCCCAAGGATAGTGCACCAACAAGAGCTGATCAGATAGTCCAAACTGAGAGACAGTCCAAGCGTAACTGTTATCTACAGCAGCTGTAACGATAGCTCTCCTCCAAACCTCTGTAGAAACTAGGCAATTGTAGTGCGCACAAGTGTTGCTCTGCAATTCTGACACTGCCTGCGAGAATGAGAGCTGGCCTCCTATATTTATACTAATTTTGGCTAACTGCCTGGGCCAACTTCTCATTCTGGGTATCTGTCTGTTCCATATATATTATTGTTTCAGGTCGACTTCTTCTCTTGTAGGCTAATAACCTAATATAAACTATCTTCTCGAGCCAACAAGTCTTCTAGGGTTATTAGCCAACTCATTAGGGTTTCTTCTTGCTTCTTAGAGTATTCTATCCTCGTCAGGTTTACACGTGGAGGTAAATACCTCCCATAGGTACCATAATATCAACAAATAAAACATAAACTTCAACACAATATAAGTTCCTTATCTGAAGGCGTAGGAAAATAATTGAACTACCCTTCAACCAAATTTCACAAGCATAAATTGCCAGGACAAAAAATTAAATAAATATTTAACACAGTGACACACGTGTTCTTTCGACATTAGAGAGATGCATATACAGGGAATTTAACTACCATTCAATACAATATACACATGCATACTGTATCCAAATGTGAATGCTCCAAAGTCGTTGTCTCGCATGTGCTCCGTCCAACTCCCTCTTACCAATCGATGTGACCTCACCGGTACCTCCCAGCCAATTCTAGGGGTACTCTTCTTCCCCCTGAGTCTGTTGAGCAGAAAAGGGGACACACACACAATACCAGATAATGATAGCTCCCAGCTTGCTTTGCAAGGTCGAGCTACCACTCATTACCCGATCCGAGTATCCTAACTCCCACAAAAGAAACTCAGTCAATATAAATTCGGCAGCGTGATGCTATGCAATCCTGATGTGATCCATACTCCTCCTCCACAATCCTTTTTATAGAGTTTTCTTATTCATTATTTTCCCAAAACCCTCATTAGATTCATTTTTCATTTAATTAATTTTGAAAAACCCCCGTACACATGTCACCCGATCCCCTAGTTGCACCAGAAAATCAATTTTATTAATTAATTAAATTTGTCTATTTCCCTCACCCACCTAAAAGCGTTCCTAAAAATTCTCCTCGGTGTCCCATTATTCCCTTACAATTATTAAATGACTTATGCCTTACATAATTCCTAGTTGAGTTCATAAATAGAAAGTTCCAAAGGCTAGATTCCTTACTAAGTTAGACATTCCCCTTTTTCTTTAAGTTTCCCCTTTTCCTTAGGTTTCCCCCCTTTCTTTAATTTTCCATTTTTTTTAAAGTTTCCCCTTTTTATAACTAAGTTCAGAATTAGTAAGTTTAGACAAAAACAACCAAATACCCCTTTTATTAATTAAACCTTTATTAAAATTTCCACTTTAATTATTAATGCTTTTATTTTCTTTACCCCCTTCCTGTTATATGTCTATTTTTTTTTTTTTGTTCTAAGGTTCTACTCAGACCTAGGTTTTCATTTCACTAGGCTTGGCGACAGTTCTTAAGGGAAAAATTAGTTATTAAAATTTACTTATCACATCATTCATTTTAAGGCCGACCAGGTCCTAAGAAGGCATAGTTTTCTAGGCACTAGGTTTATTAACTTACCGGTTAAAATCGCAACATGCCCTTCATGACGCACTACGTGATAAAAGGGTGCCACTTGCCTCTTTCCATATTCTTTGCACAACGTGGCATTCAAGATACACTACGTGCTTCAAGGGTGCCACTTGCCACTTGACTGAATTTGGTAGACATCAAACCCCTGGAGTCAATACTTCGTCAGGTAATCCTGCGGGAGACTAAGGGTCTCTAAGGAATAAGGCCCCTCCCTTATTGTGTTCCCCTTACAATCATCGTGAGAAACTGTCACATTCTTCCCTCACGACATCGTGGGTATTCTCGAACTAGGAAATCGTTAACCTATAGTTTGATCCATGACGAGAGTGCTAATAGGTTGTGGCAGGGCTACTACCACACCTCTCCCTCAATGTGTCTAGTTGTCATGCATGACCCCTTTACTCCAAATGTGAGTCTGGTTGACAAGCTATCGTCATCCTGCATCCATCAATGAATCATGTCAGGAATAACAATCAACATCATAATATATAATCATATGTACATATGTCACATCAACAACATTCAAACCCTAAGAATCCACTCCCTAACTCAATCCAAAGTCCCAGGAGTTTCCTCGATGCCTCGACATCCTCAATGTCTAGAACTTGAAAACTTAGGAGAACCCGGTCAATAGCACATGTTGATGTAAACACAAAAAAAATAACATATCATCAAATCCACAATGTCTCATAATTATAATCAAAACAACCAATAGTATAATAACCTGGATCACTTGCACACAAGTGTCCTCAAAGAATAATTCTGCTCAGTGTGTGCAAGAGAGGGAGTTTACACAAATAGAGGATAGGCTGGTCTTTTTTGATTAAGGTTGGTTTTCATTGATGTCAACCCTTGAAGAAAGTCTAGTAGCGAATTTCGGTAGCACAAAGGTTTGGGTAATGGACCCAAGGATATTTCATGTATAATGGTATTATTTTTAATATGTTTTAAGGTAATACTATTATATATGGATAGTACATGTCATTCCATTTCTGGTGGTATGTGGAATGCCACATAACTCCTCACAGTTAGAGAGTTATGGCCATGAGAAGTTGGAGAACCCAGGTTTGGGAAATGGACCCAAGTTTGTTTGATGAATAATGGTATGAGTTTTAATATATTTTCATGTAATACTTTTATAGATGGGTAGTACATTTCATGCCATTTCTAGTGGTATGTGGAATGTCACATAACTCCTCATGGTTTGAGAGTTATGGCCTTACGAAGTTGGATGACCCTCATATGTCATCTAGAAGCTCCAAAATGTCAAATTGGTCAAAGTGGTTTAAGAGATTTTAGAAGGTAAATTATATGGTTAAAAGGATTAAATTGCTCTATTATTGATTCAGCCCCCCTCTCAGTAATCCAACAATTGGTATCAAAGTAGGTTACTCACAAATCATTTTAACCACTGAAAGGTATATCATGGAGAGAAACAACTTGTATAAAAATGGAATACCACAGTTCAATGGACAAAAGTATGCATTTTGGAGCACAAGGATGAAAAAATATATACAAGAACAGGGATTTGAAATTTGCCAATCAATTGTATATGGATACATAGCACCAGCAGTTCCTCCAACAAATGACAAAGCAATGAAACTCGGTCATCCAAAAATGCACTTCTGAATGTTAGTGAAACAATATTCACCAAAGTTTCACATTGTAAATCCGCTAAAGAGATTTGGGACAAACTTAATTTTTTTTATGAAGGATATTCAAAAGTCAAAGAAACAAAGCTTCAAACTTACAAAGGTTAGTTCGAACAACTCAAGATGAAGGAAGATGAGAATATTTCAACCTAATTTTTACACGCTGATGAAACAGTAAATGTAATCATAGGATTGGGAGAAGAAATAAAAGAATTTTTAATTATTCAAAAAGTACTAAGATATCTTCTTATGAGATTTGACCCTAATATATCAACACTAGAAGAAAGATCATATATAAACTCAATAAGCATGGACAAATTACATGGAATCTTTACAACATATGAAATGAGAACTGAACAGGAAAATACCGATATAAAAGAAGCATCTTTCAAAGCATCCAAAAAGTCAAAGCAAAAGGGAAGGAAGATGAAAGTTGGCTATGGAACATAATAATGGGTCACATACATTTTGATAACCTTGTCAAAGTCAACAAAAGAGAAGCAGTCAGAAAAATGCCCCGGATCACGAAACCAACCAACACTTTATGCAATCATTGTCAACAAGGAAAGAAAACAAAGCCGAGGTTCAAATCAAAGGAATATTCAATGAAAAGACTACTAGAAATTTTGCATAATGATCTATTTGGACCAACTACAACAAATGGATTAAAAGGTGATAAATATTTTATGTTATTAGTCGATGATTATACAAGAATGACCACAATTTTCTTTCTCAAGAATCAGTCACAATCTTTTGAAAACTTCAAGATCTACAAGGAAATGGTTGAAAATGAAATGGATTCAAAAATAAAATTCTTGAGATATGATAATGGAGGAGAGTTCACTTCAAAGGAATGTATGGACTACTGCAACAGTGATGGAATAAAATGACAAGTCTCCGTTGCTAGGACACCTCAACAGAATGGAGTTGTTCAAAGAAAGAACAGGACAATACAGGAAATGGCTCAAACAATGCTAATGTATTCCAAATTGACAGATATTTTTTGGACATAGGCAGTGAATACAACAGTCCACATTCAAAACAGAATAATGCTCAGAAACAACATTGGCAAAACTCCTTATGAGCTATGGAAAGGAAGACCAACAAATGTAAATCACTTCAAAGCTTTTAGAAGAAAATGGTACATCAAAACAGAATATGGTAGAATGGGAAAGTTTGACTCTTCCATGGACAAAGGAGTGCTTTTTGGTTACTCAAGTACAAGAAAAATATACAAGTGTTACAACCTGAGATTGAACAAAGTGGTGGAAAGCATCAATGTAACAATTGATGAAATAGGTAGACAAGAATTAAAGGAAGAAGAAAATGAATCAATGGAAAAACTTTAGGAAGAAGAAACACAATATGAAAAAGAATGGGAATACAAACAGGATCCGACAGAAACAAAAGAGAAAGTTTAGCAAGTAACTCCAAAAACACTTAGCAAGCGAATACAAAAGATTCATCCTTCAGATCAGATTATCGAAAACAAAGACGCAAGAGTTGAGACTACAAGAAGAATCCATTCACCAGAACAAACACACCTAGCACTCACATATACGATTGAACCAACCTATTTTGAATAGGTCAACCAGGATGAATTTTGGACAAGGCCATGGATGAAGAATTGGATAAAATAGAGAAAAATGACACTTGGGAATTGGTTCCAAGACCAAAGGATAAGATTGTGATCCACACAAAGTGGGTATAAAAGAATAAATTGAATGAATATGGACATGTTACAAGGAACAATGATAGATTGGTATGTGAAGGATATGCACAGGTGGAAGGAATCAACTTTGAAGAGACATTTTCCCCAGTTGCCAGAATGGAAGCAATCTGTTTGCTTTTAGATTATGCATGCTAGAAAAATATTAAAGTGTATCAGATGGACGTAAAATCATCTTTTTGAATGGGGAACTTGAAGAATAAGTATACATTGAACAACTAGAAGGATTTCAGTTGTTAGAGAACACAAATTATGTGTGTAAATTAAAGAAGGCCTTGTATGGTCTAAAACATGCTCCTAGAGCATGGTACTCTAGACTAGATAAATATCTACAACAGGGAGGGTTCAGAAAAGGAATTTTAGACAACAACCTCTACATCGAGGTAAGTTAAGATAGTATTTTATTAATTGAAGTTTATGTTGATGATATAATTTTTGGTAGTGATGATGACAGGTGAAGCCATAAATTTGCAAAAGATATGTGTAAAGAATTTAAAATGTCATTACTTGGAGAACTATCCTTCTTTCTAGGTCTTTAGATACGTCAAAGAAACCAAGGAATTTTTATTTATCAAACCAATTATATTACAGAAATCCTAAAGAGGTTCGGAATGGAATATTTCAAACCAGTTATCACTCCCATGCAAACTAGTTGCAAGTTAAGCAAAGATGACGATTCAAAGTCTACAAATCAAAGGAAATACAGGTCAATGATTGGTAGCCTACTATATGTGACAACATTCAAACCAAATGTAATGCAGGTGGCTGGATAGGTGGAACGATTTCAAGAAACACCAAAGGAATCACATGTATTAGCAGTGAAGAGGATTTTCATATATCTCAAAGGAACATAGGAGTTTTGATTATGGTATCCAAAAACAAATGATCTATCACTTATTGCCTACATAGATGCAAATTGGGCAGGTTGTATTGATGACCAACAAAGCACTAGTGGAACAACTTTCTACTTGGGTGAGTGTTTAGTATCATGGCTAAGCAAGAAACAATCATCAATATCTCTATCTACATCCGAGGTAGAGTATATTGCAACAACATCATGTTGTACATAGGTTCTATGGATGAAACAAACTCTGACATATATACAGGTTGATTATGATGAGCCCATTTCAATCTATTGTGATAATACAAGCACCATCAGTATCTCAAATATCCTGGTGATGGGACTCCAAGATGAAGGACATTCCAATCAAGTATCACTTTCTATGGCAAAAGGTTGCAGAAAAGAACATTAGAGTTGAGTATGTGGGAACAAAAGAACAAGTGGAAGATATATTTACAAAATAGCTTCCATGGGAAGCCTTTGAGTATCTTCGCCAGAGACTCAGAGTTATTTATACTCCAAAATGAATTCTTTTGAATGATTATCTTATATCTCTTAGATGTACACGAGGACACACCATAAAGAGTACAGTTCAGGTTGGAATATCATATAGTTTAGTTAGGGGGAGCATCCCTGGATGGAAAGATACTTTTTCCATTGATGACAAAGGAGGAGATATTTATCATATGCAGAGGACAGAGACATGACTCTAGGGGGAGCAATGGTTACAGAGATGTAGAGGACAGAGGCATGGTTCCATGGGGAGCATGAGTGATATGACTTCAGTATTGCATGAGATGGTTTTAGTATTGCATCAAAGTGTTTCGATCAATTCCAAAGGGAGATATTTTTTATTAAGGTTAGTTGTCATTGAAGTCAACCCTTGAACAAAGTCTGATAATGAATTCTGGTAGCACAAAGGTTTGGGTAATGGACCCAAGGCTATTTAATGTATAATGGTATAAGTTTTAATATATTTGAAGGTTATACTATTATATATGGATTGTACATTTCATTCCATTTCTGATGGTATGAAGAACGTCACATAACTCCTCACAGTTAGAGAGTTACGACCATGAGAAGTTGGAGAACCCAAGTTTGGGTAATGGACCCAATTTTTTTTTATGGATAATTGTAAGGACCCTCCTTGTTACGACAACAAATCCGGAGATAGGTGCAATTTTTTTTTTTTTTTGTTTAAAGTGTGTGCGCGCATGTAGAAGAACAACCCCCTCGACTCTACATCACCCCTCGAACCAACAAGACGCAAGGAAGACG
This sequence comes from Picea sitchensis, assembly GCA_010110895.2. Taxonomy (NCBI): domain Eukaryota; kingdom Viridiplantae; phylum Streptophyta; class Pinopsida; order Pinales; family Pinaceae; genus Picea; species Picea sitchensis. Next base: position 116,559 of record SNQJ01S0051226.1, read on the forward strand.
AACACAATCAAGACGACCCGACATATCACAGTGACTACAAGAAATAAACGCCCCTGGACATAAGGCGTGCAACTAGCAGCTGTAAGCAGGAACAAACACCAGGGGTTAGGTACGGTACTGTCACACAATAAAGGAATCCAACAGTAGAGTCGCATTAGTGGAACTGTGCCTTTAAATAGCCCGAGACTACCGATACGGCTCAGAGTGTGTCGCAAGAGTGGAACTGTACCTTTAAACAACCCGAGACTCTTGATACGGCACTGGATCCCTTCCACCGAATTACACTCAGACAAAAATACTAAACTACAAGAGGTGTCTATATTACACCTGACACAAACCGACTACGCACTACAATACCACCAAGTATAGCCAAATCAGGTACACTCATGACCTCTACGGGAGACGCAAGTCAGGAGAACTCTAATAACGACCCACTCCTATTGAGACCCAAAGACATCAATCAGGATCAATGCTCCAATAGTTATTATTAATCTACGGAGACCTTATCATTAACGCTTCAATT
>SNQJ01S0051227.1:0-20263 GCA_010110895.2 Picea sitchensis
AATTTTTTCATGGGGTAAGCCACTACTATCTGAAATGCTACGTGGTAAGGCAGATGAGGTTTTAAGTCGGTTGTATCTAACATGATGGTACCCGGATTAAAAGTCTCAGTAGATCCCAAAGCGGTTAACAAGGATTTTCTCTGAGAAGGGCAACTTTGGAGGACCTCCAAAGTAGACATCACACAAGGGGTTTGTGATAAATCCTCCACCACAGAGTAGTTCTGGGTGTACCCTGCGTTTGGGTTATGAGAAGATTTTTTAAATGCACCTTTCAGAATGCGTGTCATTGTTTCTCCCAACATCTTCTCAATCTGTAGAGGAAGAGATGGGAGGTCAACTTCTTTACCCTTCTCAGAAGCGCTTGGTTTACTATAATCATGTGCTCTAGTCGATATGAAAGCATCACCCCTAACCATATATACGTTCGTGGATGAGGGGTTGTTCGGAGGCGGGCAGTTTTCTTGGCTTCCCCCTTCCTTACTTGCAGAGGCTTGAGTTATATTTTTCCCATGTTGAAATGTATTAGTCAACATCACCTGCTGTTGCTGTGTGACAAATGTTTAGGCCTCTGCAAGATGAGGACATAGATGGGTCGGGTGGTCTTTCACACACAAGTTGCATGGATAACTCGCCTTCCGTTTTTCAGTGTTGTCCCCGCTAGCATTATCGTTGGGTTTTTTTATCCCCCTTACCCTTCTTTCATTGTTTTTTCTTCCCTTCAGGCTGTTGGGTGGTCTTTGGGTTAGTCGACTGCACAGTGTGTACTTCCGACGTTTTGGTAGGGGGAAAATTGGGACGGGAAAAACACTTTCTTTATTACTTAGAATGAGTCAACTTACAAAAGTTGAGACCGACCACCGCTCCTCGAAATTGATCCTGGGCTCCTCTTCTTCTATCCTCCAACTTCTTTGCTTTGAATCTCCTTTGGCATAAGGAAAGGCTAAAGGGTTGGGACAATGGGAATACGTAAATAGGCAGAGTTTCTTTGCTATATTTTTCCTTCCTCCAAATGGGACCCCTACCCCTTCTTTTATAGGCTAGAAGGAGCTAGGTATTTGGACGAACCCTCGGCCATGCATGGCTGGGAGTTTCAGTGAACTCACCCATAGATTTTTGTTCCATCAACAACTTTCCTTTTTTGATTCTTTTGTCGGTCCACGCAGGCTGTTTTGGGTCAACCAGCGTGTACACACATGCAGTAATGGATTAGGGTGTGTGGGCCTTTATAAAAGAGGATTTTGAAAGATTTGTTCAACAGTTCTTTGACAAAGAAGGGATATGAGTTGGCCTGATGCTAGGTAAGCATGTGTGGTGCAATTTAGGGTTATAACACTTACTCCTTTGAAAATTTCATCATTGGGAGAATCTTCATGTATATATCTTTTCATATTGAATTGAGTTAGATGATTTTCAACCACACTATGAGGCATGCCTTTTATACTCAATGTCAACTAATTTGATATCTTCTAAGGCTGAAGCTTCAACCTTAGTGTGTCCAAAATCAGATAATGAAAACACACCAACCTGTATGGGAAAGGTTGGCCACACTCTCTTTTGTGCTGCCTTCAATTCTTTAGTTATTCCTCCCGAGACTGTTTGATAAGCTACTTATCTGCAAACCAGTCTATCAGGTAGGAATGAATACTGGGAGATCATGTGGAGATATATAACAAACGAACACTCTGATATTATAAATTTTTCCCTCAACATACCAATTTGCGATAACACCCAAATTTCTAATGATCTGTTCTGAAATTCTGGTGGGAGGTTGTCCATAGATAGCTTCATGAATTGGGATTACTACCTTATGAAAATTTCATAGAAGAAGTCCTTTGAATTTCCTCCCATAATTTAGAGTGATAAAAATGTATGGGCTCTGTGCTAGTCAGAGTCCAGCTCCAATTCTTGAGAGAAAATGGGGTCCTGAAACAGATTGCGTCCATAATGAATGCAGACATATAAAAGGGGGCATGTTCTCCTTTAGATTTCAACATCTTGTATTCCACAATTTCCTTGGCTAAATTTTCTGATAACATTTTTCCTAATCAAAAGTGTAACCCTCATCAACCTCATGGATTATGGGAACCCATTCAACAATAAAATGCACATGATTTTTCCTACCAAACATTCTACAGAGCATCAAGGCGATATACATGATATGAGTATCACATGATGTTGTAAAATATACACCATGGGTATCAAATTTGAACTTGCTTGGATTACCCGACCATGTTTTCACTATATCGTGGACGGTTCTATCATATTAGTGCATTCCTCATCCTCAAACTTCAATATAAACGATGAATTGTAGATATATTTGGGTTTAGAAGATAATTTATACATTACTTGAATATCCTCAAGTCGAAAAAATCCGACGAAGGTCTTCTGGTAACTGAAGATGCTTCTTGTTGGGATATCCATGTGTTCCAAGGCCCAAATTATCATATTAGTGTAAGGCATAAGTTTTGGTTGAGCAACAAATTTATGTAATTCAGAATTCACCACATGTCTAAGCTTAGGTGAAAATGTATCGTCGTCTTCTTTTGCTGAATCATCTGGACAGAGAGAAATTTTGTGCTCCAAAATGTCATAAACTTGTTTCCAATATTTGGTGGCATCTTTCAATCGAGCAGTAATATTTGAGAGTATATCTGCATTTGGGTTTGATTCGTTAGTTGATAAATATTGCTTCTTTCTGGTTTTGTGCGATGCCATGATTTTCAAAAGATAAAGCTAACCCTCCTGCGAGAAGCAAAACCTGTGAGCTCATATTGCTGAATACGGAAATTTCATATGCTAATGGAAAAATGATTTGAAACTTTAGATGCCTTTATTTACAATAAAATTTAATGTCTATCTATTTTTGAATTAATCTATTGATAGAATAATCATTCCAAAATTTGTCAAGTTTATTACCTAGAAGTCACAAAAATTATCCCTATCTTTAACCCTAGCCAACTGTGTGTATTATTAATGGATGTAATTAAGATAACGTACTTCGACAATTTTACATTCAAGGGTTATGAAAGCAAAACAATGGATATCTTCCGAAGGCCAAATTCATAGAGTAGTTAATCGATTATTTAAATGTTTTTGTTTTAATTAATCATGTTTAAAGTCACTTTTATTTTTAATTACTTCAAAACTTCGACATTCGGGAGTTTTGAATGCAACATGGTGTATATCTCCCGAAGGCCGAATTCACGGAGCAAATAATCAAACCTTTTTTAAGTACTTCGGGACTCCAGAACTCTGGAGATCATGGAGTTTGTGAGAGTGTATGTGCCGTGAATACTTCGACAGTTCAACATTCATGGGTTTTGATTGAAAGAAAATATATATCTCCCGAAGGCCGAATCTATAGAGTGATTACTTATCATTAATCATGGCTAGTTAATCCCGTTTAATTATTAAGTTCCTTGAGTATCTTATTTATCATGATCACAAGTGCTTCAGTATTTCGGTGCTTCAACGCTCCGACGTTTTTGAAACTGTTCTTTGATTTATCTCCCAAAGGATAATCTCTTGGAGTGATGTGGTAGTGATGATGTGTCACCTAAAAACGTGCGAATGATTTGACAAAAAATCCCAAAAAGAGTGCCACCTGTCCACCAAAATAAATTTTTTGACAGGTGGCCTATGACTCATCAACCGATTTTATTTAAAATATTTTCGTGGGAACCTGTCTCTGGGACTCTGGGGCTTTGAAACTTTGGGTTTTTTTTTTTTATCTTTAGGCATTATGAATTTGAAATTCCTGAATCGTGAAGTCCCGAAGTGCCTTTGTAATTTTCTTTTGTTTAAGACTCACACAACTTTAGAACTCCGAAATCGTGGGAGCCGTTGATCCGGTCGACTAAAATTATTTAGTGGATGATAATGGAAGCGAACTGTCAAGATATAATGAAGATATTTTTATTCAATGAATTTTTTTTTTTCCTAAGTTTTTTGTGATTTATTTTTAAAGGATACAAATAAAAAAGACTTTCAAAGTTTAAATTCTGAATTTCTAAAATGTTCTAACAATACCAATGCCCAATCTTGGAGATTACCTTTCTTGTTGTTTCTGAGAGTCTTTGAAAATCCTTCTTAAATATTAGGGAATGCACTCGAGTTTTGAAACCATCACAAATCAAAGCCATTGATCTTTTGTACCTGTTCTCCCATAATTTTCCAAAATAAACATGTACAGGTCCTTCAGAGATATGCCAACTTAGGCTTAAACTAGGGAAAACACTCCTGGCACATATTGCATCTAAGAGATAGGCCACCATGTAGAATACAATGGTTTCTCTGGGTTTAGGGTTCTATGGATCCTCTATCCGAGTACTTAATATCTTCGGGATGATAGCCCCCCATTTGAAAGTCTTACCAAATGTATCGACTGTATGAGCCAACAACATCCACACCTCAAAGAACCTAGAGCAATCATGTTCTCCATATAGGCGACATATTAAGGCCATTAAGAAAATGTAGGGTTCCCAGAGGTTCACTATACTATACCACCCTAAGGTCTGATTCACAATTTTTTTATCCTCCATAAAAAAAGATGCTAACAATTGATCGATATTATGGAACTCATAGAACACCACAAGAAATTCTTTGTTTAACCTGACTTAAACATCCTTGAGTTTGTAGTAATCACTCACTTATGTTGGCAAGAACACACCTATGCATTCCTCATCTTTGTTGTTCAATAGAAATTTCTCTAGATTGACATATAGAATGATCCACTCTAATAGTTCAACACAAAACAAAATGGGTGTCCTAGATGCTACCAGGTATAACAAAGACTGTTTGATGTTCTGGAAGACCAAGTCATCTAACACCCTGACCTCTAGGTCATTGTGAGGCATGAATTTTGGGAAATATTCGTAATGAAATTTGTTATATAGGTCCAACCAAGAAGGTAGAATTACCTTAGATGTAGTTCCATTATCTGTGTCTTTGAATAATGGAGGTGAGATCGTGGGATTTTTCTGCGACATTTTGATCACTGGCTCTACCTTGGGGGGAAATTCTAGCTTTTTTGCTGCCGAGCTAGGCACCTCTCTATTTTTCTCACTTCCTCCTTTTGGGGTCTTGGGAGACTTGTGGGTCGATGGTCGTTTAGGCGACATCTTCCTTTCTACAAGATGCAACAAATCAACTCAATACCTTACTTGATACAAAATTTGAAAGACAACCATGATAGATACCTGTGTGCATAATTTATTCTGAGTTCAATACTTACCAGTCATGGTTTCAATATAAACACGACATGACTTAGTTACCTAAAAACCCTGGATCAATCGTGAATTATAGAGAGGAAACCACACAGTGTTACATAATCATTAGATCATTCAAATTTATTCAAAAAAACAACAATTGGCTCTCAAATATGCAATCATTAAGTTTTTGGTACAACGAATCTACGAGATTTTCATTAACTCCATCCATGGCTGGTACAACGAATCTACGAGATTTTCATTAACTCCATCCATGGCTGGTTCCAACTCTTGAAATAAATCGATGTCCAAACCAATGTTGTGAGGGGACGTTGGAGTGTTTTACTAGAGATTTAAAATAGTCGTTGATTGGTGCATGATGGTCTAAAACAGGGAGTCGATCGTTCAGGTTGTTTGATATTTTGAGGCAAATCCCGTGATCCAAATGGTTGATCCAGGGTGATGAGATCTCTCTCTCCATGCATGTGATTTGGAAAGGGTGCCAACGAGGTGGTTTTAGTAGGTCCGAAACATAGGGATGTGTGCAGGTAGAGAGTCTTGAGATGGACGATCTAGATGATTTTGAGGATCCTTAGAAGGGATAAATGGATGATTTACATTGTTCACTATAACTCTTAGATCGAGCATCGACCAGAAGTAGGATGCGCGCTTGAAGTCAGGTTTTGTCTTTGTGATTGGATGACATCGATGTCTATCAGTACTTGATGTTTTCTCATGATTTTCACATTTTTATTTGTTCACTCCTTGGTGTTGATTTCTGAAGTAACATCGGTCATCAATGATTACCCTTTCAACCCAACAAAAGGTACTTTTGTGAATTGACCCTGCCGATGCCCGATGTGGATCGACATCGACAATTTTATGAGAAACCAGGGCCCTTTCACGGTTGGTATCCTAAATGAATGATGAAAATGTTAATCGGTTTCAGAATTCTTGAGATCATGGCATACTTTTGACACACAGATTTGAACTTGCCGACAGTCGATGTTGATTGACGTCGGACTTCTTACAAAGGGGTAGTGTTTTCGTGCAATTGATATCGGATTCGGCCGACGCATGATGTTAACCGACATCATCCTTTTCAGGAATATGCTACATCTTTCGATCTACAGGTTGATTTGGATGATGTCCTATATTTTTTGGCATTAGGTGCTTCAGAGTAGCGCCCATCGAAGGTCGGAGTTCTTTACCTTTAGTAGTGAATTTGAATCTTTTCTAGGAAAATCATAAGGTGTTTTGCGTTTTTGGATTTGTTGTGAAAGGAATGAGGCTTCGGTTTGACTTTAGGGTTTCTTTGGTTTGTCGATGCAAGCCAACTGAGAGAATTAAATAAGTAATGACGTGACTTATGCAAAATCAAAACAAAAAAAATGAAAAAAGAAAATACAAAGTGGTACCCAAAAATCTGAGAATTTTAAGGGTGTGTTGAGTGATCAACACATATTTTGAGGGTTGATCCAGTATTTTGATGTCATTGTTGTTGTTGGGGGGTTTTATGGCCCATTTTGTGACTTGGAGGGTCACTCCCATGCTTTATGGAGGTGCCTTAATCTTAGATATGGACATGGCAATGCTCTGGAGACATATTTCAAGGATTTATGGACATTATTTGAGCATTCCTTGAGCACATTTTTTGGAGGCTGACCCCCTTTGAGTTCAATCTCCACACTTTCATGAGAATGTTCCACTTGGAGGAGAGGAATGTTGGAGCTTTAATTGTTTTGGAGGCTACCCCACCTTTTTTTGAGGCCTCAACGTCACTCTTTTCTTGGAACATTGTGCTTGGAGAGAAAATCGACCCCATGTTTTGTGGGATCCTCCTCTTTTATGAGAGTTTCTAGAATGTAAAACATCTTTTCATTGTATTTTTACTTAGTCTCCAAGTTATGTGGATGAAAATTCATTTTCATTTTATTTCCTTAACCTAGATTTAGGGAATAAAGAATGGGACGAAGTTGTGAGCCTCATCTATAAATAAAGGCACTCCTCTCATTCAAATAATTGTGAATTGTTGGAGATCATTTCAAGCCATTAATAGAAGATCTTTTACTTGGTTTCAATTTTTAAAGATATTTCTTTCTTGGTTATTCTTCTTACTTCAAATACTATTGTGAATGTTCAAGTTTCTACTAAATTTAGTAAGATCAATCCATTGAGGAGTTTCACAACTACTTGGAAGGAGGACGTCTAGGGTTTATATCTCTTCCATATTCCTTAAAATGATTTGGTAAGTGCTTATCTCTTGTCTTGATTATTTTTATACTCCTTCACAAGGGTTTCAAGTATTATTTCAAGTCTTTTGTTGATATTGTTGGTGACGACTATTCTCTTGAGGAAACCCTTCTTGTAGGGCCTTTGTTTTCATGGTTTGTCTTAATTAGAAAAGGGACTAATAACCTTGAGGCACTAGTCTCCCACTCTAATCCATAAACATTGAATAACCAATTCTTAGAGGGGCATACTTCTTGACCCCATAAGCCCTAAGCAGATACAAGGCACTAATCTTAACTCCCAACAACCAACCACAAAACCCCTAAAAATTCAAATCTTTTTTTTTTTTATAAATAAAATATAAAAAATACAAAAAATATAAAAGATATATTGCCAAAAAATATTTATTTATTGTATAGTGCAAATTTAATGATTTACTTTCATTTTCTAGACATTTTTGTCCAAGGGTTTACAACAAATTGTTGATATTTAACCCTACTACGGAAAAGTAGCCCCACACATTTTTTCTTAAGAATTTTATCTAGCTTTTTTTGGGCTGATTTAAGAGGTTTTTCAACTATGGAAATTAAATTGTAGCAAAGAAAGATGGAATTGATCAAACCTTAAAGCTAGTGTTTAACCCTAAAAGGTGGATTCTAACCCTATCGTAGCCTATATTTCACTTGTGGATAGTTTATAAAATATATCTGACACCTTCTATTGGTGAAAATTTTCTCCTAAGTTCCTCATAGCTGTTATTTTATATTTTGGATATTTTTGGCGGAACCCTAGGGCGATTCACCACCTGTCTTTGCAAGTTTGAGATAATTGCATGGTTATTATTTATTTATACGGGCAATCTTCCATTGTTTGGATTTTTTTTTACATATTTTATTCATTTCCCTAGCCAAATTACCTAAATTTGACAATTACAATTGCTTTTAGGCACTCTTAGGGTGTTTTTCCTCACCCAAAATCTGCATTTTCTTCATTATTTATCACACATCAGATTCTGGAATTTGTGGATAGCAGCAATTTGGTCCAATTTACAACATATAATCAAGAGGTAACTCAAGTATACCATTTTTTTCTTGGTTTATGTGGTTAGATCTCACTCTTGTGCAATAAAAGGTACTTGTTTCTTAATCCAAAGAGTGACATAATAGTTCTGATTTATATATCTATTGTAGCACACTTATTTCAGATATCAACAATTAATTAATTATCTACTAACCATATTTATATTGTGGTAATTATTTCCCTAGTTCTTAGTTGAATATTCTCAAGGCATTTGGCTAGTGCATTGGCACTAGTCTATCTAACCATATAGTGAGGTGTGTGTGTTGGAAGTGACTTGTATCGTAAGCTACCCTGAGGTAATATACAAGTTCATTTTTCGTGGATTTGGATACCCCCCATGGCTTCAAGGAGCTGACCTAAAGTGAAGGGGAAACTGTACTGAGGTGACAATGGTGTGTTTCCTGTGTTGTGCTTATCCCCGTTAGTACCTCTACAAAGGATACTAGTTTGGGCGGTAACATTTTTTGGCACCGTTGTTGGGGATGTATTTGTTGGTTCATTTATTGGATCTTGACAGCATTATATTGCCAGGTTGCTGGGTAAGTTCTTTGTATTTGTATCTAGATGAGATTATTGTTATTTCTAACTTGATTTGTCTCATCTAGCAACTCCACTCAAAGAAAATATAAAGAGGTACAATACAATAGGTAATTCCCATAGAGAAAGTTTGGAAGATTACTTGGGATTGATTCAAATCATAGGTAAGCCATCTATGAACCTATATTATCATAATTCTTAAGTGATATTGGTGACTCCACATCTTCGGTATTTGAATGATTGGTACACAATTCTATGATTTTAAAAAATCATCACCTTGTATGTTTCAAATATGGCCTCGAACAGAAGAGATTTTTGGGAAGATTTGTTTGCTCCTTTTGATTTTGCAGGTGTTCCATGGTGTCTAGGTGAGCTTCATTTTTATGCACAGGATACTCATGTCTCAATGTTTAATGGAAATCCATGGTTATCTTCAAGACACCTCACATCTTTCATAGATTATATGGTAGAGAATAATATTGTTTATGAACGAATGTTAATGAAAGAATTTACATTTTCAATGCAGGGGAAAGATACAAGGGATTGGTATTGTGATTTGAATCCCAAGTAGATAAAATCATTTCAACAATTAGTAAAAAGGTTTCGAGAGCATTTGATCTATGGTTATGAAGAAGTTGAATATCATCATGTCTTTATTGATTTGCTAAGAAGAATAGGGGATAAGATAAAAAACCTAATGATGAACTATGATAACCCCTCAAGTGATATTCTTGTGGAAATATAGAAAATGAAGGATGCATACCTTTTCTTGTATGATTATGTTGGAGAAAAATGTGGTGAACCTTCTCCATTGAAGCATGATGATGATCTACTTGAAGAGACTCGTCCCTCTCATCCCTCCCATGACACTTTATTTCACAACATTTTAGAATTGGAAAATGATGAGGAATAGACACCGCATGACAAATATGTCAAGGGAATTTGCGATGTCATTAAAAAAGACTATCTTGTTGAAGAAAATCCTAGAGAAATGCCTTATTGTTGTCTTGAAGATGATGATTTCATTGAAGATTTTGTTGCAAATCCTCAAGAAGAAAATGATAATGAAGAGTCTACTTCCATTAGAAATCAAGATACTTTTGAAGGGAAGATATATGAACATAACTTTGATGAGAAAAATATTCAAGCATTAGTCAGTTTTCCACCACAAGAAAGCAAGGGTTTGATATGTTATACTCCTTTCCAATATTTTGAGTTTCATGATACATATTTTAGCATCTTAGAAGAGGAAAGTCTAATGGAGGAACACTTATTTGATGAAGAGAACGACGACAAAGAGATTGATAATATTGATTCTCTTCTCTGTATTGAAAGACATAAATGGGATATAAGTTGTTTTTATTTTTATGGGGATCCCATTTACAATACAAATCGTAATGTTTCAAAAGGTGAAATTGTAGATTTGTGGTCTTGTGGACAACCAAACATAATCATTGAATGTAAATCCAACTTCACTATGTAGGAACAACCGTTTCATCCTAAATGAGGTTGATTTACATGTATAGGAAGTGGTTCTTGATGGTTAGATGAAAAAATATTTTTTTTAGCCATGGAAGTCCCTAACTCGTGAATTTCACATTTAGGAAAATCCATCCAATGATAATGTTTTTAAATATGCAAATTTTTGTAGACATCAATATGCTCAAACTTGGGATTATGGCAATAATTTTCAACCTCACATATAGGTGTAGCCAACCATGAGTTAGGGATCTACATATTATTTCAGGGCTAATCGATTTTCTCATGTTTCATCCATATACATGATCGAGAATAGCAAGAAGGGAAAACAATATTATTGTAGGTTTCTATTGGAGCTACCTTTAGAGTCCCTCCTGCTTGATGGTTTGATGAGTAATAATGATGGTTTTCCTTATGCTTATGTCAAGAAGGATGACTGCATCAACCCTATCCACCTTTGGATTGAAGAAGCTTGCAACAATATAGGTAAACCTTGGCATGCATTTATTCTTCTCTCACATGGTCATGTTTTGTCCAAAGAAAGGTAAAACAAATATCAACATATGCTTACTTCATCCTTGGTGTTTCACTGTTTTCATTTGTGACCAAGCATAAACATAAATCTCAAGGTATTGATGAAATCATTAAATGGTTACATTGGATCTATGATTTTACTTAGCATTTTATATTTATTATGTTAGAGTAGGTTAGAATGAATAATCTCTTTACCATGGACATTATATTAACTTGTGTGTTTCATTTCATTAAGTGTTGCATTTTGTTCTTTTTGGAATAAGTAGAAATTATGATTACATGAAATTCTATAAGGGTTGGTATTATGTGCTTCGTTAGTTTCATTTTAGGCATGGATTTACTTTTATCTCAAGGAAGGGATAAGGCACTTGTGTCTTTACCCTCCCTTGCATTTAATATCCATTGGTTGAGATTGTTTTAGGTTTATAGGTTTCCCAGATTCCATAGTTCTTGTGCACTCTTAAGATGAACACATGTCCCCCAGTTGGAGCCAGCTGTTACACCTTAGATTCTTTGCAATGTACCGTACATTTTTTCATGAGATGTGACCACTTTGATGAGCCAAAAGTGTGATGATTTATTTGTATGTGGCCATGGTGAGATGACTGATGTACAAGTGTTGGTTAGTGGGTTTCCCAAATCCCCTTAGGTGGATGGTCATGGCATGTATTGTTAGTGCCCATTCTCAAGGTGCTTGATTTTATTGCTTCATCTTACTATCCGTTGGAGGTCGTAACTCCCTCCATGTCGGGAATTTATGTCTTGGGTAGGTATGTAGGCATTATGAGGTGGATCTACTCAGATACATGATTTATGGGGGCCCTAACTATTCACTTATTCTATTTTCTATGTAAAAGGTGATTTTTCTTTATAAGGGTTGTCACACCCATGGTTTAGAACACCTATTTTACCCCACATGGACCCTCTCTTTTTTGTATGTACCACACTTTGGTCACGGTCTGATCCAAATTAGATCTTTGACATACGTTTGTAAATTTTGTAAATAAACATATCTTTGTTTTATTGTATTCTTTGTCTTTTTGGGAAAAATTGGAAGTGGAAATGAACAATTGTGATGGTTGTCCTTCCAAAGGAATCCCATTAAAACAAAAAGGGATATAGTGAAAAGGGAAATAGAGGGAGATGCAAGGATAATTAGGGGAGAACAACAACATAAATGAAATCTCAAAGAAGACAACCTACTTAAATTTTGATGGATGAAGGAATCAATAAACATGTCAACACTGAGCGAAGGTGCTTCCGAGCATGAAATCTACAATTTGGCTATTGACAATGAGTAACAATAAATAGAGTTTGTGTATATCTCACCCTTATGTAATTATCTCTCAAGCTTAATAATTTCTCCAATAAATGTTGGTTTTCTAGGGCTAAATCTCTGTATCTTTGTGATTTAATGTTGTGAATGATTTCCACTGTGTTATTGTTTAAGTTCAGTGAAATTTCATGTCAAATTCCATTCTACATTTCCTTTCCTATTGGTAGATTTTGTCTATATTTGGTAACTAAATACATGGTTGGGTGACTTAATTACATACTTTGATATTTCTCTCTTACATACATGCTGTATACAAATTGGGTGAACTGCCTGTTGCTACCCAAGTCTATTTCTCCAGGCCCTGGTTGATTTTCTTATTAGTTGGCTGACTGAATTTCTCCCCAATAGGTCGATTTGAATTTGACGGTCGACTAATTTGATAATTGGTCAATTAATATCTTGCCAAATCAACTTCACATTTCCCTAGACGAGTTAATTCATGCCTCAAAGGACTGAGGAACAAAGAAACAAGTGAAGAGATCATGGGAGGTTGTACACAATCGTACAATGATCGTAAGGGCCATACACAATAATGGATGTGATTTTTGGCCAATTCATTAGTTAATCGACTCACTCTTTAATTGATTCACTACCTGGTCAACCCATTTTTCAATTGACTCATTCCTTGCTAGTCGACTCATCACATTTTTTTGGTCAATATAATTACTTCGCTGGTTGAGTGACCTTTCATTAGGTTGAATTAACCATTTGATGGATTGTTGACTGGTCATTTTATTGGGTTGAACTCGACATAAGCTGGTTTGTCCTTAATTTCCAAGGATGGGGTAAACATTAATATTGCCACCATATTTTCAAGAGTAGCGACAAGCCATTTGCGCCAATTCACTATAACATAAATGATTTGACACTATAAGAATCGATTGTGCACTGAATTTGGAAACATAATTAGTAGATCTGAATCCACCTCGAAATATCGAGAATAAATTAGTTATTATTCCACAAAATCATCCATGTTCGTGAGATGGATGAACCATAGGCCTACCATTTACAGATCATATGGCATCGGAGCAGGTTTCAAAGGCTTGGAGAACACTTGCATGGTAAACACCTACAACCAATACCGAAAAGGTAGAAAAGCATTGCTTCGAGGCCTACAGAGAATTAAAAGACCATCAATGGCAGGGGATAATCACAAAGAATATGACAGGGAAGACCCGAAGGTTAGATTGGCTTGGCTGGAGCAAAGCATTGATACATTGACAAAGTTGGTTATACAATTGTTGTTGAAGAAAGATAGGGAACAAAAATTAGTAGATATTGAGTATGAATAATATAAGGCACACCAAGAAGAGCCCACATACAATGATTTGGATAAAAACCATCCTTGTTTTTCATCTTCCCATATTCCTTTCAAAGTTGAAGAAAAACTTGAAATACCCATGTATGATGGAAAAATCAATGCTGAAGTCTTAGATAACTGGTTAAAACAATTGGAAGTTTACTTCGATATTTATCAAATCCAAGAAACAAAACATATTTCCTTTTCTATTTTGAAGATGATAAAACATGTTCTAATGTGGTGGGAGATTTCTGTGGATGCATCGAGAATAGGCAAGAAGCCCATGGTTATGAAATGGGAGGACTTCAAGACATTGTTGAAGTCACAATTTTATCCCATATGCTACGAAGAGGTAGTACCTTTGGCAAGAACCAAGACAAGGAGTGAAAGAATACACTTCTGAGTTCAAGAGGTAGGACATTAGGTTGGGTATCTCTTTGGAAGAGCCAAGAGTGGTGATGAAGTACATTGGAGGACTTTTCATCCATATCAGAAGATAATTGCATCTTCATGGTGTGAAAAACATCGAAGAGGCAAGGAAGAATTCTCTCTACATTGAGTTGGACTCTAATAAAGGACAAAAAAACACAGGAAAAGAAGAAACCAACAAGAAAAGTGACAAGAAAATGACAACCACAATTGATAAAAAGAGGGATCCTAGTAGCTATTGCAAACATTGTGATGTGGATCGACACACAAAAAACAAGTGTTGGAAAGTCCATCCAAAATTACATCCAAAGTGGCTAAAATCCAAGGGGAAAGCAAAGGAAACTACCGAGATGAAAGAAGAAGTGGTGAAAATCACCTTTGATTTGGATGAAGCTGTAGTTTGCACCACATTACAAAATCCCAAGGCAAGTGGAGATAAACATGAACTATTTCGAATCAAAGTTCAAGTAAAGAACTAGGAGGTAAATGCTCTATTTGATATTGGTTCTCAATGTAATCTAGTTTCTGAGACATTAGTTGATGAGCTTGGTCTAGAAACCTATGATCTAGTATGACCAAGTTCACTAATATAGTTGCAAGGAAAAACTATTATGAGAATCAGTCGATGATGTAGAATTAAGTTTTCCATCAGTGCTAGCTATGTTGATGAGGTAGAATGTGAAGTTGCACCATTGGATGCCTGCAGAGTGATGTTGGGTAGCCCATACTTGTGGGATAAGGATGTTACCTTCTACATGAGAGAAAAAAAATACTACTTTCTTGAGGGTGGAAAGTAATACCTCATGAAAGAACATCAAGAGAGAAAGAGAATAACTCCTTTAACAAAAAAAAAAGGGTAGACAAGAACGAAACAAGCCACAACCATCATTAGTGGAATGGTGGATATTGAGAGGTAAATGGAGGCTTTGTGATTCCATCTGCATAATGGTATATATTTTAGGGACCAAAAGCCTTCAAATGGGGAGGTGTGATCTGAATTGGATCTTTGATATATGATTATAAATTTTGTAAATAAACATATCTTTGTTTTATTGTATTTTTAGTCTTTTTGGGAAAAATGGAAGTGGAAATGAACAATTGTGATGGTTGGCCTTCCAAAGGTAGCCTATTAAAACAAAGAGGGTTGTAGTAAAGAGGGAAGTGGTGTTTCAAGGATAAATCCCCTATGATCTGGGATAGAAGATCACACAGAGCATGCACCCCAAAGAACCAACTCTATCCATAAGAAGTAGTTAAGAGAACATAACTAACGAAATTCTAATGAGAAGAAAGATGACTAACCTAGATCCTAATGTTCATAGAATATTCCTTGTGTGAACCACTACTCCAATATTTCATTCCAAAAACTTTCTTTGACAACCTACACACAAGGACAAAGAAGGTTGCAAAGTAGGCAGTTACAATAACTAACTCTTAACTATACTAACTAGGATCAAATATGTTTGTTTCAAGATAATCAAATGCATAGACATTACAAAAGTAAATAAAAAACATAATATTGGGATAGGAAAGAGAGCTCTCATTATATTAACAACATTAAATCAAGGAAATATACAACCTGAAATTGTTGCGACACTACCTGAAACCGATATCCAGATTCCTCCACCCAGGCCACATAAGATGTCTCTTACCTCCCAAATCCTCGCTCTAAACAAGTCAAGGAAAAAGAACAAGTCTCTTACTTAACAAGATAGATGAGCAAGGTGATATAAACATGGGTTTCTAGAAATGAAGGGGACAATCTTAAAAGCTCAGAGAATGGGCTTGCAAACTCAGTGAAAATTCACTAGCATAATGATGATTCTATGAATGCTTCCTCTCCTCTACCCAATGGTGTGTATTTATACTTTAAAAAGTCAATTGGAGTAGTTATACATGGGATATAGGAGGTAATGAACTTGAGAAACCCGTGAACTCTGCTCGAAAATTCAGATTTTATTTTTTTGTGTCAAATAAGTGCATACGCTAGCGGCTGAAGGGTAATGATCATATACACATTTGCATATATGCAATGTTAGAGAATAGGGATCATATGACTAATGGCAAGGAGTTTTTAAAAATAACCTAAGGAGGAAATGGGGGGAAATTAAGTCTACAAGTGGGAAATGGACTTAAGATTTAGGCCAACAAGTGCATCTATGCAAGGATGTGGAAAAATATGCTATAACAAATAGAGAGATGTAAGGAGAATTATAGGAGAACAATAGTAGAAATGGAAGCTCGAAGAAGAAAACCTACTCAAAGTTCAATGGACAAAGGAATCAAGAATCCTGTCCACATTGAGTGAAGGTGCTTATGACTCATGGAATCTACAATTTGGGTATTAACAATGAGTAACAATACATAAAGTATGTGTATAGCTCACCACTATGTAATTATATCTCAAGCTTAATAAATTATCCAACAAATTTTACTTTTACAAGGTTGAATCTTAATATCTTTGTGATTTAATGATGTGAATGAGTGTCACTGTGTTATTGTTTAAGTTTGGAGAAACTTCTTATCCTTTCAAATTCCATTCTACATTGCCCTGCCTACCGGTCAATTTCGTCTGGATTGGGATATTGAATACATGGATGAGTGACTTAATTCAGACATTTCCCTCTCACATATAGGTCGTACATTCCATATACACATTGAGTGAACTTTCTATTGCTACCCGGGTCTATTTCTCAAAGCCCTGGTTGATTTTCTTATTTGTTGGCTGACTGATTTCTACCCAGGTCAACTAGACTTTGCTGGTTAACTAAATTAATAATTTTTCGAGTCATCTCTTGTCCAACCAACTTCATATTTCCCTGGATGATTTAATTCATACCTCGAAGGAATAAGGAATATAAAAACAAGTGTAGTTCTCATGGGAGGTCATACGCGGCTGTACAATGGATGTACATGCCGTAGATTATAGTGGACGTTATTTTTGGTCAATTCATTACCCAATAAACTCACTCTTTGGTCGATTCACTACATGTTCAACCCATTTCTCAGTCAACTCATTCCCTTTTGGTCGACTCATCACCTTTTTTTAGTCATTTTAATTACTTCACTGGTTGAGTGACCTTTAATTGGGTCGAATTAACCATTGCCTAGACTATTGACTAGTCATTTGATTGGGTCGACCTCCACATAAGCTAGTTTGTCCTCAGTTTCCAAGAATGAAATAACCATTAACATTGCCACCATATTTTCAAGAGCAGTGACAAGCCATTTGCACCAATTCCCTATAACAAGAATGATTTGGCACTAGAAGAATCGAATGAGAACTAACTTTCACAACACAATTAGCAGATCTGAATCCACATCGAAATACAAAGAATTAATTAGTTATTATTTCGTAGAATAATCCATGTTGGTGATACAGACGGGCCATAGGCCTACTGTTTATGGATCATGGGCCCACAAAGATGATTTTTCATATGGTCACTCAATTTCACATCTCCCAAGGCATTGTCACAGTTCTCAAGGCAATACACATATTTTGAGGCATTGGTTACATCCTCCTAGGCACATTTGAGCTTCTTTTTCACACATGGACATTCTCTACACATGCCACATGGGAGATCTTAGAAATTTCCTCTTATTTCATCACTTTTGGAGATGTCTTTTACATAATTTGAGGGTTGACCCATTCTTTTGAAATCATTCTTGTTGTTGGGAGTTTTATGACCCATTTTTTTGACTTGGAGGGTCACTCCCATGCTTCATGCAAGTGACTTATCCTTAGATATGGACATGGTAATGCTTTGGAGACATATTTCAAGGATTTATGGACATTATTTGAGCATTTCTTGAGCACATTTTGTGGAGTCCGTCCCCTTTTGAGGTCATTCTTCACAATTTTATGAGAATGTTCCACTTGTAGGAGAGGAACATTGGAGCTTTACTTTCTTGGGAGGCTACTCCACCTTGTTTTGAGGCCTCCACATCACTCTTTTCTTGAAACATTGTTCTTGGAGAGTAAATTGGCCCCATATTTTATGGGATCCTCCTCTTTTATGAGGGTTTCTAGCATGTAAAACATGTTTTCATTGTATTTTTACTTAGTCTCCAAGTTATGTGGATGAAAAGTCAATTTTATTTTATTTCCTTAACCTATTTTTAGGAAGTAAAGAATGGGAGAAAGTTGTGAGCTTCATCTATAATCAAAGGAACTCCTTTCATTTGAATCATTGTGAATTGTTAGAGATAATTTCAAGCCATTAATAGAATATCTTTTACTTGGTGTTTCTTTGTGTCAATTCTTGGAGCTCTTTCTTTCTTGGTTGTTCTTCTTACTTCAAAGACTATTGTGAATGTTCAAGTTTCTTCTAAATCTAACAAGATTGATCCATTGAGGAGTTTCACAACTACTTGGAAGGAGGATGTCTAGGGTTTTTATCTCTTCCATCTTCCTTAAAATGATTTGGTAATTTCTTATCACTTGTCTTGATTAGTTTTATACTCCTTGGAAAGGGTTTTTAGTATTCTTTCAAGTCATTTATAGATATTGCTGGTGAAGGTTACTCCATTGAGTAAGCCCTTCTTGTAGGGCCTTTGTTTTCATGGTTTGTCTTGATTAGACAAGGGACTACTAGCCTTGAGGCACTAGTCTCCCACTCTAATCCATAAACATTGAATAACCAATTCTTAGAGGGGCATAGTTCTTGACCCCATAAGCCCTAAATGGAGACAAGGCACTAAGTTTAACTCCCAACAACCAACCACAAAATCTCTAAGAACTCTAATATTTTCTTTTATTTCATCTAAAATATAAAAAATACAAAGACATATAAGAGATATACCATCAAAAAATATTTATTTACTTTCTAGTGCAAAGTTAATGGTTTACTTTCATTTTCTAGACATTTTTGTCCAAGGGTTTACCATAAATCGTTTATCTTTAAGACTAATAGGGAAAAGTATCCCCCATAAATTTGTGCTTAAAGGTTTCATTTAACGTTTTTTGGGTTGATTTAAGAGGTTTTTCGATTTTGGAAATTAAATTGCACCAAAGAAAGGTGGATCTGATCAAACCTTAAAGCTAATGTTTGACCCTAGAAGGTGGATTCTAACCCTAGCCTAGCTTATATTTCACTTGTGGATTGTTTATAAATGATATCTAATATTTTATGATGATGAAATTTGTCTTCTAAGAGTCTCATAGTTTTTATTTTATATTTTGGATATTTTTGGTGGAATCCTGGGGGGAGTCACCACCTCTCTTCACAAGTTTGAGGTAATTTCATGGTTATTATTGATTTATACTTGCAATAATCAATTGTTTGGATTTTTTTACATAGTTTATTCATTTCCCTAGGAAAAGTACCCAAGTTTTATCATTACAAGTTCTCTTAGGCACTCTTGGGGTGTTTTTCCTCGCCCAAAATACACATTTTCTGCATTAATTATCATATATCATATTTTGGAATTTGTGGAGGGCAACAAGCTTGTCCAATTTACAACATGTAATCATTAGGTAACTCACGTATATCATTTTTTCTTGGTTTATGTGGTTGGATATCACTCTTATGCAGTAAAAGGTACTTGTTTCTTCATTCAAAGAGTGACATCATAGTGCATATTTATATTTTTGTCGTAGCATACTTATTTCAGATCTCAACACTTAATTAGTTAGATCATAACCCTTTTTATATTGTGGTATTTATTTCCCTAGTTCTTAGTTGAATATTCTCAAGCTTTTGGCTACTCCATTGACACTGGTCTATCTAACCATATATCGAGGTGTGTGTTTTGGAAGTGACTTGTATCATAAGTTGGCATGAGGTACTGTACAGGTTCATTTTCGTGGATTGGGATACCCCCTGTGGATTTAAGGAGTTAAACAAAAGTGAAGGGGAAACTATACTGAGGTGACAATGGTGTGTTTCCCGTGTTGTGCTTATCCCCATTAGAACCTCTATAATGTTGGGTATGTGTTATATTCTTTGCATGTGTGTGTGTGGGTGCATCAGATATGACAACTGCATCTAACGATCCCTCGTACATGTGTGTGTGTTGGGTGGTTTTTGCTATTTTTAGTAGATTCTTCTATTTTTAGCGGTTTACTAAAAATAAGCCCGATTTTAGGGATTAAGGTTTTGGTATCTACGGAATACCTAAAAACATTGT
>SNQJ01S0051227.1:44051-75997 GCA_010110895.2 Picea sitchensis
ATATAGGAGACTAGGAGGTATAATTACAACTAATGGAATAAAGACGACATAAATAAAATAACATTACTAATGTAATATGCCCCAATTAAGGGGTAATGAGACAATATTAGGGCTTAACATGCCCCTCCCCTTGAGACAAGTGTTTTCCACAACGCTTGAGTAACTATGGATACTTTTGTATAAAAGAATCATCTTCCCAAGTGGAATCTTCAGCTAGTAGTTTCCTCCATTTAATGAGATACTCTGAAATGGATCTATTCCTCAGCTGGCAAAATCTTGTGTCAGTGATGGCTTCAGGATCCAATATGATTTTTCCGTCCTTGTCAAGTTTTGGCAATATATTTTGAACTGGGATCTTGTCGCCTATAACCTTCTTCAAGCATGAAAAATGGAAAACTGGGTGTACTCGTGAAGATGAAGGCAACTCCAATTTGTATGCCATAGTACCAATCTTTTACAACACTTTATAAGGGCCATAGTACTTTGGTGATAATTTATTATCCTTTTTGTCTTGCTTGAGGGACATATGTTTGTATGGTTGTAGTCTTAAAAACACCCAATCCCCTACTTCAAAACTTCTTTCACTATGATCTTGATCTTCTTGTTGTTTCATGCGATTCTGTGCCATGGTCAGGTTGTCCTTTAAGATTTTGAGAACTTGTTGTTGATGCTCGATTTGATCTTCCACTACTTGAACCTTAGATTTTTATTTTAGAGAAGAAGTGATGGAAGGAGGGTGGTATCCATAGAGTGCCGTAAATGGTGCCATTTTTGTTGCAGTATGAAAGGAAGTATTATACCACCATTTTGCCAAGGGTAACCATTTGAACCACTGTGTTTGTTTATTAGAGACAAAGAAATGAACGTAGCCTTCCAGACATTTTTTCACTATCTAGGTTTGTCCATCAGATTGAGGATGATAGGATGAGCTATGAGCCAATTGAGTACCCAAACAAGAAAATAATTCTGTCCAAAAATGTCCAGTGAAGATGGGATCTCTATTACTTAGAATAATCTTTGGGCTGCCATGTAGCTTTTGAACTGTCTCCATGAATGTGGTGGAAAATGTACTAGCTTTGAAGGGATGAGAGAGTGCACACAAGTGTGCATACTTGGTCAATATATCAACAATAACCATGATGACACTCTTTCCTTCAGACTTCGGTAACCCTGTGATGAAATCCATGGAAACCTCCTCCTAGCGTTGACTTGGGATGGCTAATTGTTTTAAAATACCTGGGGTCTTAATTGTTTCCACCTTATTTTGTTGGCAAACCAAACATTCTGCCACAAACCTTTGAACATCAGTTTTAAGGCCAACCCAAAGTTGGAATTTCTCCATTCTTGATTCACCTTCCTTGTGTCCTCATCATGAATTTCATGGGATACATTTTCACTTTCAGGGGTCCTCTCTATTATGAAAATTTTCAATCCTTCCATGATCTCCACTTTTAAACCCTCCATCATCTCTTGTAGTTCATCTTTTGTTACTGTCTTATTTTGTAAATCGTTTATGTCCCTAGACATTTCTTCACCTTCATCAAGAGTCCATGTAGGATTATCTGGAGGCTTATTTGGTGTAGAATTTCCCTTTTTAGGTGGCATGTTGGCCAAGTATTACTTTTGAACCTTGATTTTGAGGTGGTTCTGCTAGAAAATATTTCTTTTGCTGTATCTCCAAAGTTTCGGCCCTTATGGGTATGAAACTTTATTTTTTGTAGTTCTCTAATATTTCTTCTCTGCAATGCCACAGGTCTGATCAAAATTGGATGTGCCAAGTGGAATTTACGGTAACTTCCCCACAACTTGCTGATTTTTGGCCTTTCCGGGAGATGTCACTTGTATAGCATGCCTTGCACAAAATAATTGATATAAATTTTGAAACTCATACCATAAATACTATAGACTATCCACTATCCAATGCAACCAGTCTCACTCAATTTGGATACTCTAGGAAGAAGTTATTATTGTTTTACCTAGAACACCTTCTTGAGACTAGTCAGATACCCTATCTTCCACAGGGTGTATCTACAAATGTAAGACGACCCAAAAGATAAATTTTTTACCATAGATACCTTACTAATTTCCATGAAAATCCTTCATATTTCAGGGTCTGAAACGTTATAGAAATTTTTTTATAGCGAAAATTCCACAATGACTCAGTTCAGGATGATTCCAGAACCCTATCTTGAACAGGATGTATCTCCAAAAGTATAAGGCATCAGGAGCTGAAATTTTAACTCAATGTACCTTGATGGGCCTACTAAATATCCTCAAAGACGTTCCTTCTGAAACATTGTAGAAAACAAGTTATAGCAAAAATTCCAAGGTGTCTCAGATGTAGCAGCGAAACCCCAAGACCTTGAGCTCTGATGCCATATGTTAAAAACCAAATATCAATATAGCATAGAAAAACCTCATAATAAGTACTCAACACCTTGAAAAAGAGAGAAATTCAGATAATAAGTCTCTTCGAGGGGTCAACCTCCTTATGCCCACATAAATGTACAATTCCAAGATGATTCCAAATGCAAATGTCTCCTTGGTATATATAGGAGACTAGGAGGTATAATTACAACTAATGGAATAAAGATGAAATAAATAAATAACATTACTAATGTAATATGCCCCAATTAAGGGGTAATGATCCAATATTAGGGCTTAACATTGAGGCTCCAAAAGCACATTTAGATTGTTTAAGGAAAAGTTAGTGCTGAGAGAGTAGATGGAGAAATCGATCCACATGAGAAAGATGGGATGTCTAGGTTTTACAATAGATGAGGATATCATCAAAGGAAACTAAGACAAAATGACGAAGAAAAGGACATAAGACATGATTCATGAGGCTTTGGAACATGGAGGGAGCATTACACAAGCCAAAGGGCATGACCAAAAACTCATAGTGGCCCTCATGAGTTCTAAATTCACTCTTAGGAATGTCTGCCTCTTTCATATAGATCTGGTGGTAGCCAGAACGAAGATCAAGTTTAAAAAATAAATGGGCGCCACTCAATTCATCCAAGAGGTCATCAATGACAGGAATGGGAAATTTGTCTTTAATGGTGAGTTTGTTGAGGGCGCGGAAGTCAGGACACATGCACCTATTAGCACTCTGTAAATTTGTTCAGCTGATAAAACAAAAGACAAAGGTAACCTACAAACCAACTTTAGATCTGGGTACTATCCTACTCAGCTCAGAGAGGGCTCTCTCATGTCACTTGGCGTTTCTTTGACAATCAATGGCTAGGTTTTGTTGTTTTGGGTTTTTTTTTTATAAATTTGTTGGCAAGGAAGAGGAGGGACACTTAGGGATATGGAGTCAAACTTTTGAAAATGAATGGAAACACTGACTAGCCAATAGAACTCTCCAGAGGATAAAGGCTAAATGAGGTGATGAATATGAGTTATAAATTGAACTTTGTAGAGTGTAATAAGAAAGGAGAAAACAAGTAACTGCATCAGAGCATTAATGAAATGAATTATGAATTAGTTAGGAAGAACTTAACACAATTTAAATTGCTTAAGCCAAGAGCATCACAAGATGAATTCTGGGCCTTTAAACTATTCAATTTAAACAGAAGACAGTGTAAATGGAATCAGAAATACATGAAATACATACAAAGAGAGAAGACAAAAATCATCCCACCACCATTAGAATTTTTTCATGGAAAATTCAAGACTTCTGCATGTGTATTCAATTCAGCTTCAAAAAATTACAAATTAAGTTTCGAACAGTTAAAATCATGCCCTTGCACTTCTTCCAACAATAATACATTTGGAACTCCTAATATTTATACAAGTTCGAGTTCCTTCGGTTTGAAATTGATTACAATGTTTGAAATGAAATGTTTCAGTTTTTGAAACTGATTACAATAATTACAAATGAAAGTTTCGGTATTGGAACTGATTACAATGATTAACAAGAAAATGTTTGATGATCTGGCTTCTAACTCCTCTTACATTTCAACTCCTTTCTTTTCCACTTGTTCTTTTTTGGTCTTCTGCCTGATATGCAATCTTCAGTGACACCTGGACATCATTTATTGGACCTTGGAAAACTGCACTTTGTCTTACCAAGCCGTACTATCTCCTTCCATTGCAAGTGATAAGGGATATCATAATTCATCATTTCTTTGATCAAGATCTCTAGGTCAATACATGAGGCATATGTCATGACTGGTAGTCCAACTTTCACTGCTTTGAACTGATTCAAAATCTCAAAATATGTAATCAGATGTTCAACCAAGGTTGCTCCTTTCAGGTTTTCCTCTAGTTTTTCAAACTTAGAGTGATCCATTATGCACTGAGTGAGGCGAGCGTTGTATTATTCTTGATCATGTAATTTTCCTTTGCCATCCCAAAATGGTGGGAGGACTTTAATAAACAATTCTTCAAAAAAATCCTTGAACTCTTGCACACTTTGCTCCATCTGTGTTGCCTTGGTTTGGACTAATTTCAACAAGTTATGTTTAGAAATAACCCTCCTGGACCAGATGATCAATGTAGTTCTATATTTGACTCCAATGGTTTGTAGTTCTGTAGTAGGGCCGGAGTTGAGAAGGTTTATGGAATTTTGGGTCCACTCTGATGGTTTCTTTGCTAAAGTCTCATTCACAACAGTGCAACTGCTTTTGGCTGTGATGGCCATGCTGTCTTTATCATTGATGAAGTTTAAATACACTCTGAACTTGGCAGCTTCAACAGCTATAAAATCCTAGATGATATGCTTGGCTCCCTGCAACAGGCCTTTGCCTCTCAATATCATATTCAACTTATTTATCCTTTCCTACAAGGCTCCATTCTCATTTTGAAGTTGAGTCATTCTTTCATCCTTTGCTTGCATTTCCTGCTTCAATTTCTCTATGTCCTCTTTTAACCCCTTGATTTCTCCTACGTCCAGGCTAACTTGTGACATAGCCTAGACAAGTCCTTCAGTGCTTGGTCTAGCTTCTATAGCAGGAGGTACAACTACATCCTTGTTCAACAATTTTGTCTGTCCTTGTGACTGATTAAACTTTTCTTGTTCTAGATGCAATTCCTTAGCCTTGTAGTCTAATGCCTCTTGTCGAAATGCTTCTTTTTCCTGTTCTAGAGAAACCAATTATGATGTTTATGGATGCTTTGTGGAATAAATTTTCAGTTTCTTATTTAAGATTTGAATCAATTTGTCCTTCTCATCCAATCATGATTTCATCCCTTGGGGGCCTTCAAATTTCATCCTCTTGACTTGAGTCTTCTAAGCTCTGCTAGATGTTTTTTCTTGCCTCAACTTCCCTTCCAATTTCATTGCATAAGATGACAGCTTTGAATTCTTCAATATTAGACTCAAGTAATCAAAATAAAACATAGCACTGGTATTCTTGTGGAATTTGACTTTGTATGGAGAACCGCTGTTGTCATATTTTATCTTGATCTCAGATACTTTGTCTTCATCTACAACTGCTATATTAAAGGTCCTCTTCTCAATATACCTTACTGTGAACATAAAAGATTTGTGCTGAGAAATATTTTCCACTTCAGGGACTAAATCCATCATCTCACCCATAGCCATGTTTCCTTTCTCATCATATTGTTTTTCCAGATCTTCTTTACATTGATAAGATGTCCCAGATGTCTTATCAAAGATGTGGTTTTTTCTGCTAAAGGTTCTTGAGCTGCCTTCACTTTGAAGATTGCTTCCCTTTTCAACCTCTACAGTGCTAGTACCACTCTCCACCATATCTAGATTCACTTGTTCTTTAGGCTCTTCCTCCTCTAAATCCACTATCTGTGGGGACTGTGTAATCTTCATCTTCTTAGGGGCAGTCTACTGATCATTGGTGCCCATGGCCTCTAAACTGCTTCTCTTTCTTTAAACACTTACCTTGGGGACTTTGAATATCATTTTCTGAGGAGCTTGCTGTGTTTGACTATGTTTTAGGGTTGCCTCCACTTGTGTTTGAGTTGGTTGCAAGATTGCTTCCATATCAGCACAAACTTCTAGGTTTTCCAACTTATCAAAACCCTCAACATGTTCATGCTCATAAGGGGCATGTTTTTTCATCAATCTTCTCTTGGATATGATTTTATGTGGATCATATATTCTTCCCTGTAGCTGTGCAAAACCAAACTCTTTGAGCTTTGCTTTAATATGAGATAAGCATCATCTAGTTTTGAAAATGAAGGGTCCAATGATAAAAGAGAGTTTGAGGTTGGAGGCTTTGTGCAATTTCAGGAAATGTTGTGTCTGAGATGTGATTCTTTTTCTGATGAATGCAAGGGAAAAGACTACGAGGGTAATAAAAATAGGCAATAGAAAAGAGGATTCATGGCAACCATAAACCCGGATTACTGTTGAATGCATGACTAGTACCCAGTCCCCGACTCTGTTTTCTGGATTTGGTTGTAGATAGCTCCTCATGTCATCCAGAACTCTACGTAGGCTGGTGTAGAAAATCAAAATTTAAACCATAGACATAACTTTGTTGATGAATATGAGAAAAGTAATCCTCTTACATTCGGTTGATATGAATGTTGCTTCGAGAAATTCTCTCTTATTTGTTTCCAGGAAATAGGTGTAATATCTGAAATGACTTAGAGAGAGAAAATTCACTAGCTGTTTATGGATATTATCAGCTATGAATTGATCAAAACTGACACAGAATGACGGACGAGACTCTGACTAAAAAAATGTCAACAGGAAACCCAACATGACCTTGACCACATGTTTTCCATTATCTAGACCTAAAATTTGACTCAACAGGGAACATACCCATTAGACCTTAATACCCATTATACTCACATTCATTGGCAAAGACAGACTCTCTGAAAGATGCTTTGGTTTGGAAATTGTCTGTAAAAATAGATCTCTGACTTCTGATGGACACTCCCTATATACCCTAATTAGCGTTTCTTCATTAAAAGGTTCAGACACTACGGAGAAAGACTCTGGTATACTGAGGGCATCTCGAGTTGATATACTCTCTACCCTACACATGACCTCGGACCCCTGTTTATTTACTACGACTTTCTCTTCCTGTGAATAATGCTTTGCGCACCAACCTATGAATTTGGGAAAAGGGAAAGTGACTTAGACAACATAAGGGACTATGGTGGCTTGGATTTCTTCAAGGAATGGTATATGCTTTCCTACATTATTGAACGGATTTCTTATGGACACAGAGATGGGAAAAATGGTCATTTCGGTGTCGAAAACATCTGAATCGTGGTCAATTAGGGATTCTTCATTCGACACAGGGTCTTGCTATGTTACTAAAGTTATGATAGGGTCCATGGTGACGGTGAACAATACTTGGAATTGAGAGAAAATGGCGTAAAGGGCGCACTGTGAAACTGCAGTCGAACGAAGGTGGTCGCGCCAAGTTTCAAATGGTCTAGTCTTTTTGAAATAATAGTAAAATACATGACAAATGCCCTTTTATACCTTTTCTAAATTTTGAGGGCATGAGGAAGTGGTTTGGGGAATCCCACTTTTCACCCCGAAATGCATCCGGTGGTGCCATGTGGTCCCGACCGAAAACCATGGTTTAGATTTCAGCTCGCTTTTTGAAATTATCCTCTGTGCTACTTCTCCCCTTGAAATGATCCTCAGCCGTCAATCTGGAGTGCTCGTGATCTATGACGTATCAAGTCCCATCACCTTGGTGCCCCCGCCAGACTTAGCCTATTTCTACCATATTTAGCCTCGTCCTCTAGTTTGTCGAGCTTCCAAACTGATTTAGCACCTCGCTAGGTCTTTAAATCTTGATTTCACACGAAATATTTAATGGTGATAACAACGCTAAGAACCTTCTTTCTTAGGGACCATGACCACAGGAGAAGAGTAGGGGCTCGTACTAGGGCAGATAACACCTGTGTTTAGAAGTTCTTGAACAATTTTCTCAATTTCATTTTTTTAGGAAAAGGGGTGATGATAGGGACGAATATTGGGAGGAAGGCTTCCTGGGACAAGGGGAATGGAATGCTCATGAACACCATGGGAAGGAAGGAGTCCCTGGGGAGTGGAAAAAACCACTTTATGTTTAGAGAGGATGGATTGGAGGTCCTGCGGCACAAAGGGTGTCTCAGTTGCATGTATGGCATGGAGTTGGGCAATAATTCCAGAATGACCTTTTTTAGAAGATTTTCCATGCGATGGGAACTGATGATCTCCGGGGAACCAATGATGATGCCTTGGAACTTATATTGTTGTCCTTCCTGGTCTAATTACATGGTTAATTCCTTAAAATCCATGAGAATGGGACCCAAATTCCTTATCCATTATGCACCCAAAAAAATGTCACAACCGCCCATGTCGATACCAAACATATGAGATTTCAGGTGGTATTCACCAATTTGGAGACACACATTTTCACAATGCCCTCCACATTTCATGGACCCACCATTGGCAATCATGATTTAAAAATTATTGACTGCATGGATATAGCAATTATTTTCTTGGGCAATGCGGCGATGAATAAAATTATGGGTGCTTCCACTATCAACAAGAATGATGACCTTCCTATGCTTGATGTAACCAATTATATTGAGGGTTTGGGGAGCATAGAAGCCAGTGAGGGAATTTAGGGAAATGGCCGGTTCTACTTCGGGAGGGGTTGAGGGAGGGGTTATGTCAGTGGGTTTAGGTGACACAGACACAAGGGGAGCCTCAAAATCATATTCCCAAACATCCTCTGAGATGGCCATAAAAATATTTTGTTCCTTACACTTGTGCCCCATAAAATATTTGTCATCACAATTATAACAAAGGCCTTTGAGTTGGTGTTCAACCATTTTGGCCCTGGTCAATTTCTGGATCTTTAGTGGATTAGAAGGAGGAGTGGGAGTGATTGTTTTAGTGCGAGGAATAAAGGAGGGTTTTTGGTTTTGAGAAGAGAAAAACTGTTGTTCTTCCTTAGCTCTTTTAGTAGCATCCACCAAACTATGAGGCTAAGCCATGAGGACATGGGCACAAATCTCATCCTTGATTCCACTGATAAAAAATTCTCATAAAAAAGCATCAGACATGCCCTCTGTATGAAAATATAGTTTCTCAAAAGAAGTGATAAAGTCTTCCACTGTGCTATATTGTTTCAACTTTTTCAAATGACCTAAATGGTTGGCGTCAGTGTCAAAGCGTTCATAAAGCTCTGCCACAAAGTGTGTCCAAGCCACATACCCTTGGAATGAATTTTTTGTCCATTGCCACCATTGCCAACGTTCTTGATCTAGATGGAGAACACCATACAGGAGTTTGGCCAACTCATCTGTAATGCCATGCAAAGAGAAATAATGTTCCATTTGAGTTACCCAAACAGTGGGATCCGAGCCATCAAATTCGGTCACATCCACACACGGAAGGCGTAGGTCACGCTGAAAGTGATGGGGCTGCAAATTCTATGAATGAGACGGAGTTTCACCTTCAATATGAAAAGGTGGGTCAGATGAAGGAAGATCTGCAGGGATATGCAACTTGACGTAAATCATCGTAGTGACAGATTCAAGCTGGGTAGTAATGTCTTGTTTGAGTTCCTCGATTATGTCGGTGATGGAGGAATGCATGTTTTTATTGATGGTGGCAATATTGGTACTGATTTGTCTCACTTCTTGTTGGGTTTCTGTGAAATTAGAGTGCAAGGTATTGAAGCGAGCTTCCAAGTCTTGTCTATGGGTATGGGCCATAATGAAGAGGGAACACGAAAAGGGGTGGGTGGGTCCACAAATAAAATGGGTTATGGGTGAAGTGTATCACAACGATCAGGGCGATGAGTTGAAGCTAATGGGGTAAATTCCAAATAAGGGTGTTGGAAGGGGTTCGGGTCCACGAGAAAGAAAACAATTGCTGAAAAATGATCGGTATGACTGCGATAAGGGAGAAGAGAGAAATCCAACGGAATAGGTCTCAAATAATGGTGCCAACAAGATCCATACTTTTTTTTTTTAACTCCTGTGGAGTTATACTTTGATCTGAAGAATATTATAGTGATGAAATGCCCAAATGCTTAACAAAAAGAAATGTGTAGTAATTTCACAACCCAAATACATGAGATACAATTGCGCGACAATAGATCTTATCTATTTTGTTTTTGTTTCCATCCCAAAGGTTAAGGTATTCTAGGGTTCTATAGACAAGGGTTTTCCTTGTGCTATAGTTCTCTGGTATATGTGCGGGGTCCAATAGTAGTACTCTACCCAATATCTCAGGGCACCAACTAAGGAGGCTAGACCGTGCCCTTATCCATACTACCCGACTACCCAGGTACTAGAGAGTATCTTCCCGAGTGTTGTTCTCTGTGGCACTATAACAGTCAGGCGACTGATCGATTTATCTATGGAGGGCTTCAAGAGATCTAGGCTGATCTGTATACATGTGTTGTTTGATGTGCTACTACTCAAAGGGGTACCAACA
The DNA here is from genome assembly GCA_010110895.2 of Picea sitchensis. Taxonomy (NCBI): domain Eukaryota; kingdom Viridiplantae; phylum Streptophyta; class Pinopsida; order Pinales; family Pinaceae; genus Picea; species Picea sitchensis. The sequence continues at coordinate 54,439 of SNQJ01S0051227.1, forward strand.
GGGGTTACAAGGGTGGCCAACAGATGTGTGATTAAGTACCACTTGTATTTCATGCGTGTATGAATCCCCAACCACGGGTTTATGCGCGTAACGATAGATCTATGTAACTTAAAGACGTCGAAATACGCCTCTACCCTGGAAAAAAATTTAACCCACAATTTTCTGCCAAGGAAGGTGCTTTGATACCACTTGTAATATTCCAAATATAAAATACTATGCATAACAAAAATAGTTAGCTAGAAATTGCATATGAACAACAATATAACCAGAGCAACACCATAATAATACCAAAATGATACCAGAATAACACCAGAAAGAGCACTTTGATTACTGAGAGCAATGTTCACTTGCCTCTTTGTGAGGGCAACCTCCAACAAAGCAGAGCTCTATTACAATAATATCCAAGACAAAAATTATCATACCCTCGACTCCTATTTATACTAAATATGTCTATCAAAAGAACAATCTAGAGGAATATCTTTCCAGAAGCGAAAGCTTCTATTAGGTCTTATTACATTGGATTTATTCTTCCTTATTTCTAGGCCTTATTAATATTGACCTTTATTACATGGAAATATATTATTCTACCTACGTGAGGGGTTAGGTCCCTAACACCATGGATTTACTCCATAAGAGGAACAATTTGCTATGATAAGTTGGGATTAATGTTCATACAATACTAAAAGAAAGTAACCATTCCACTTGAAAAGAGAAAAATAGTGGTGGAAGTCAAAACATATGTGATAAACATCTATGTTGTTAGTACCAAGGCTCGACATGAGGTACCCATATGAATCTATTTAGAAATAAGTTGAGCTAGATCTTGATGACCAAGGATCTTTACACATGGAGGTTTCATAGAGGGAATATTTCGATAGGGTAGTATTCATGTAATGATGGGTGTAGGAAAACCATGAACTATACCTTGGTTACATTAAAATCTTATTCAAGATATATGTGCAAAGAATCAACTCTATATCATAGTAATAAGAAGGAGAAATCCCTATAAAGGATATTGAAAGGGTTGAAAAAATGTGATTATTTTTTTATGAACATAAAGTGAAAGAATTTTCAATAAGACTAGGGCTGATAACCTTCCAATGGTGGATGACTCATTTCATTTCAAAACCTGAACTTACTTGGGAGGAAATCAATCTCTTTTTATGCCAATTTAGTGACGTTTAAGGAGAAAAGTACCACAAGTATTACAAGGTAGTAAGAATTCAACACATGCAAAAGAAATTGTGGATCAAACACGAACAAATGAAGTAGTTTTGAATCCCCATAGAAATAACAGTGCATAAACTATTAGGATTTAAGGACAACTTTCCTATAAGTGGTACTTGTATAAGGAAAATAAAAGAGAAACAAAAGTTTAGAGTATGCCATGGAAATATTTCAGCAATGATTTGAAGGAAGAAATGACCAATTATAATGCCACAATATTTGATATATTGAAAAATATGTGTTTTACAAGCATACATTTGAAAATAAGAGAAGATAGTATTCAAGGTATCACACCTAATAATGAGGATTCTATTCTCGATAACTACATAAAACAAAAAAATTCAACAATAGATGAGAAAATGAGAAATAAATGAATTGATAACACATAGAAGGCTTAGGAGAATCTTCAAAGAAGGTCAACATCGCAAAGGAGGGAGAATATCCCAAAGACTTGGAGATCATTGATTCCTCAAATGATAGAACAATATACGTGACTATGGCCTTATTAGGGGATTTGTCAATATTTTCACCTATAGTTATCATCATATAAATTCATCACAAATCAGTTTGAAGGTATATAAATTAAACTTCATCCCAAAACCAAGATACTAGGATAAATACTATATAGATGAATCCAAAGTACACAGTGAAAACATAGGAAGAATTGTAGAATATGTTTGATGTTAGTATTATTTACTTATAAGACTATTTTGGGTACACTACTTATATTTTAGGATTGATGTTTCATACCAAACTATTGTGGTCCATATTTAGGAAAACACAAAGCGATTTGAGGATAATGTCATCAATTAAAGTGTTATAAATATATTAAGGATAAAACTAGGTTAGAAAAATTTATTGAGGTCAGAATAAGATTCAATATATAACTTAGCATGATAAAATTTAATTTAATTAATTAATTAACACCAATACCATCATATCCCATAACCTATGTTGCATGAATACTAAGATTTAAATAGAAAGTGAGTTTTTACCTTCAACCATGATTATGGTGACACTATAACATAGGGATCTAGTTTTTTCTAATCATCTAGCCATCATTCCTATTTAAGTTGTTCAAATTTTTCTCAATTTCAATTACTTCTCAAAAATTCCTTCTGGAGTAGTGGTGTTTGGTTTTTTTGAAGTGATTTTCCAAGGAAGAGAAGTGGGTGTGATTATGATTAATATCCATTGATTTTTTTTTCATCCTAAAATGGATAGAATTCCAGGTTTCACCTCTATAGGGTTTATCACATGCACATGCGATCATGTAGACACATTTATGTTGCTTAGCTTGGACAAGGTTTATAATAGATTTGAGTGAAACCTTGATGGTGTTTATAGGTTTGAATGTTCCAATAATATTTTTGTTTTTTCAGAATCTTAGCAATCTTGTATGTGGACCCTTGAACATGTGAAAATAAAACTTAGGATGATCATTTGGATTGTTAATATCCCGATACATGTTACAAGCTCTTTTCAAGCTTCAGATAGTGACTCCCTAATTTGATTATCATTATAGCCATTATCATTAAAAACTTTTTAGATGTGGTCCTTCATTTAATCCAAATTTTCATCACTAGAGATCTTTATGGATCTAGTACTTAAGGTGTAGAGAATTCCCATTTTTTTGTGGGCTGATCCAAAATATTGATCCTAATAAAATAGAAGTGGTGTACTTGAAATATTCTTCTAACAACAAAAATAGTCGCCAAAACATAAGTACCTTAATGATTTTCTTAGTTAAGGATAGTGAATGGGTCTCACTAATAGTGGTGGACAAAAAGAAGAATCACGATTCACAAACTTCAGATCTATATGAGTTCTTGCATGAATCATGGTAACAATCAACGACCTTTTTCTAGCATATTCTTTTACAAATTAAATTATGGATGGATTTATGGGAAGGGGAATACATTTATTTCTTGATGTGTATTTAGTTACAATCAAGTGTCAATAAAGGAGAATTATCTATCACTTATGACAATCACCACTTAATGAGTTATGACCCTAAGAGGTATATATACAAGGTTGAATGTATATGTAATAGGGGTTTTCCTAATAAGGTCCTGCATGTGTAATGTGTAAGGATACACATATAGAGAGATCAACATAGCTATTAATAGAGACATGAACCATAAGATTTGGTTATATGGATTTGTTAGGTTTATTTGGAGGAGGTTATCCTATTATATAAGAAGATAATGTGACTATCATCTCTATTATCTCTTTGTGAGTTGTGTTCCATGTTCATGTCTTCTGTACATTGTGTGTATGTTGGTTTATTATGTTATCTTGAATATTTGGTACATAATATATGTTATGACCCCAAGGGGGATATATATGGGGTTGAATGTATATGTTATGGGGTTAAAGGGTTGAAGGGGTTAGCCTAATAAATTCAAAATGCTTAAAAAAACCAATTAAATGATTACATAATTTAATGGTTATTAATGAGGCCCCATATAATTAATTGTAGAACAATTAGAAATTTAAGGTTTCCAAGCGTTGGACATGTAATCCTTGAGATTGTGTTATTGTAATTGTAATGTAAATATGAAGAGTTATAACTGATAGAAACTGTTGGGGAAGACCAACAATAATTTATTTTTGTATATATGAACCTATTATCTTAATGAAAAAAGTGTGGAGTTATCTTTTTTCCATCTTGCACTGACAGTGGTATAAGAGCCACATTAAATCCATGAATCATTCTATGGCCATTTTCTCTCCCTGAGCGTACAAAAATGCATCCTTGTCTGCTCACCTACCTACTGGAACCCTAGCTGATTCTATAGTCTCTTCTTAGTATTCCCGTGTCTCTTTGCACTCTGGCTTATTCTCTGTTGATGGTCACTCAGATATCAATTCCATTCCAAGGTTTTCTCACGATGGTATAAACCCCATCCCCAACCCTAAAATATCTCATGCACAATGGTATCCATTTATGGTGTGCAAACTCAAGATATCCATTTATGGTGTAAAGAAATCATGAAGGATGTGGCACCGAAGGTTTGACACTTACATCCCGAGTTTTGGATTTGTGAGAAGCAAGGTTTACGATTGTGTGTATTCCAAGAAAGAACACATTACTTTCATATATGTAGCTTTGTATGTCGTTGACATGTTGTTGGTCATAAATGACATGGATGCAATAAACAAGGTGAAGATGCAACTAGCCTCCAAATTCTACATGAAGGATCTCAATGCTTCTAACTTCATTATGGGAATGTATATTAGGAGAGATCGGACAGTTAGAAAACTTTGGTTAAATAAAAGGAAGTACGTTGAAACAATATTAAAATGTTTCAACATGGAGTGTAAACTAGCCAAGGTACCTATTCCTATAGGGGTAAAATTGATTTTTAAATAGTGTCCAAAGTCACGGGAATAAATAGAGGAAAATATATGTGTTCCCTATGCTAGTGCGTCTGGTATTATAATGTATGCAATGGTCTGCACTTGACCAAATATTTCTCATGTAGTGGAAGTGTTATGCAGATACATGTTGACACCTAGGAAAGAGAATTGGACTGTTGTCAAGAGAGTGTTTAGGTACTTGCATGGAACAACAAAATATGTAAACTGCTATGAAGGGAAACCTGAAACTGATAGATAAGTGAGCGTACATGGATTTGTTGATGTCGACTAGGCTAGTGATCTTGATCAATGGAGGTCAACTAGTGGATATGTGTTCATATTTTTCATTGGAGAAATTATTTGAATGAGTAAGAGACATGGGATTATACCCTTTTCAAAAACATATGTTGAATACATGGTAGCCACCCATGCAAGAAAAGAGGCCATATGGTTGCATAGATTGTGTTCAGGGATTGGGTTTGAGCAAAAATCTTTGAAGATAAATCGTGATAGTGGGTTATTGGAAAAGAACCCAACTTACCATTCCAAGATGAAGCACATTGATGTACAATACCATTTCGTGAGATACATGGTGGAAACAAAAAAGGTGTTATTGGAGAAGGTAGATACTTTGAAAAAAAGTGTAGACTCTTTGACCAAGTCTGTGAATGTAGTGAATTTATCTTGGTGTAAAGAGGCAATGGGAATTGTTTCCCTAGGTTAGTGAACAAAAGTTTAGGTTCCTCTGTTTCAACAAATAAGACAACAAGTGGGAGAATGTTTGGTTGTTATATTATTTGCAGTGGAAACTCAGTCTAACCGACTAGTTAGTTGAGGTGGATCAATGGGGTGAATGTTTGATTGAATGGTTAAATCAAGTCGATAGTTTGATTAATTCGGAGGTTCGTTTGATAGCTTGATCCAAATAGAGATGGACAGGAGGTTGAAAGATGATTCACTGAATAGTCAACTGGTAGTCGACTATAACATAATTTCGAGATTCATGGGATTGCAACCAATCATATACATGGATCTGTAACCATTTTTGGGCACCATGATTTAGGGTTTTTCATGTTTTAAATCCTATAAATATGGAATGATGTAATATTATTTAAAAGTTTAATATTAGATTATCAAACTCACAGATTGGAGAGGTGTGTAATGGTCATTTAGATGTAATTCAAATTAGTTGTAAGATTGTTCTTGTGTCAAGAAAGAGAGTAGGATGATGAAATGGTATTAGGAGTGAACCAAGTTTAGTCATGTAACTCTTTATTCTATGAATGAATAAGACAACTAAGGAGCGAGAGTCGCTCATGCATTGTTGGTTTTCCTAGTTAAGGGTTTCCAGGGTAAATCTCTGTGTACTATGTGAGTTTGCCATTATTTTTCTTTATGTTTAATTATGTCTTCTCTTTCCTAGTTGGTTTAGTGTGATTGTATTATCTAAGAGAGAGAGAGAGAGAGAGAGAGAGAGAGAGAGAGAGAGAGATGGATGTTGATGGGGATAGTGATTCATGTTTATATGTTGTAAAGGTAAGGAAGGTCAATACAATTTCTGAAAAGACCACATATTTCAATGACTATAGTGGAGAGGTTGATATCAGATGTGGTGGTCTAACTAGGTGTTGAGGTCAACACTATTTACTCCATTTATTTGGACAATGTACTTGATATATCCTTGATATATCACCTTGACACATGATCTAGTGACCTTCCAAGAAATAAAAATTATAAAATGTAAACCTATCGATAGGAATATTGTGATTAAGACAAATTGCTATGGGATTAAGTCATATGCATTTTTGAGGTATTTAAGCTTATGCAAAAAGCATATCATGTTATTTTTGGGATTCCATGGATGTACTCCATAAGAGGCACAATTTGCTATGATAAGTTGGGTTAGTGTTCATAAAGAAAGTAACCGTTCCACTTGACAAGAGAAAAATAGTGGTGGAAGTCAAAACATATGTGATCAACATCTATGTTGTTAGTACTAAGGCTCGACATTAGGTACCCATATGAATCTAGTTATAAATAAGTTGAGCTAGAGATTGATGACCAAGGATCTTTACACATGGAGGTTTCACGGAGGGAATATTTCGATAGGGTAGTATTCATGCAATGATGGTTGTAGGAAAACCATGAACTATACCTTGGTTACATTAAAATATTATTCAAGATATATGTGCAAAGAATCGACTCTATATCATAGTAATAAGAAGGATAAATCCCTGTAAAGGATATTGAAAGGGTTAAAAAAATGTGATTATTTTTTTATGAACATAAAGTGAGAGAATAGGATATTGAAAGGGTTGAAAAAATGTGATTATTTTTTTATGAACATAAAGTGAGARAATTTTCAATGACACTATGGATGATAACCTTCCAATGGCGGATGGCTCATTTCATTTCAAAACCTGAACTTATTTGGGAGAAAATCAATCTCTTTTTATGTCAATTTAGTGATGTTTAAGGAAAAAAGTACYACAAGTATTATTATAGGGTAGTAAGACTTCAACACATTATAGGGTAGTAAGACTTCAACACATGCAAAAGAAAATGTAGATTGAACACGAACAAATGAAGTAGTTTTGAACCCCCAAAGAGATAGCAGTGCATAAACTATTAGGATTTATGGACAACTTTCCTATAAGTGGTACTTATATAAGGAGAATAAAAGATAAACAAAAGTTTGGAATATGCCATGGAAATATTTCATCAATGATTTGAAGGAAGAAATGACCAATTATAATGCCATAATAGTTGATATATTGAAAAATATGTGTTATACAAGCATACATTTCAAAATAAGAGAAGATAGTATTCAAGGTATTACACTTAATAATGAGGATTCTATTCTCGATAACTACATAAATAAAAAAATTGAACAATAGATGAGAAAATGAGAAAAAAATGGATTGATAACACATAGAAGGTCAACATTGCAAAGGAGGGAGAATATCCCAAATACTTGGAGACCATTGATTCCTCAAATGATAGAACAATATACGAGACTATGGTCTGATTAGGGGGTTTGTCAATATTTTCACCTATAGTTATCATCATATAAATTCATCACAAATAAGTTTGAAGGGATATAAATTAAACTTCATCACAACACCAAGATATTGGGATAAAGACTATATAGATGAATCCAAAGTACACAATGAAAACATAGGAAGAATTGTAGAATATGTTTGATGTTAGTATTATTTAATTATAAGACTATTTTGGGTACACTACTTATATTTTAGGATTGATGTTTCATACCAAACTAGTGTGGTTCATCTTTAGGAAAATACAAAGAGATTTGAGGAGAATGTCATCAATTAAAGTGTTATAAATATATTGAGGATAAAACTAGGTTAGAAAAACTTATTAAGGTTGGAATAAGATTCATTATATAACTTAGCATGATAAAATTTAATTTAATTAATTAATTAACACCAATACCATCATATCCCATAACCTATGTTGCATGAACACTAAGATTTAAATAGAAAGTGAGGTTTTACCTTCAACCATGATTATGGTGACACTATAACATAGGGATCTAATTTTTTCTAATCATCTAGCCATCATTCCTATTTAAGTTGTTCAATTTTTTCTCAATTTCAATTACATCTCAAAATTTCTTTCTGGAGTAGTGGTTCTTGGTTTTGTTGGAGTGAATTGCCAAGAAAGAAAAGTGGGTGTGATTATGACTAATATCCATTGAATGTTCTTTCATCTTAAAATGGATAGAATTCTAGGTTTCACCTCTATAGGGTTTACCACATGAACATGAAATCATGTAGACACCTTTATGTTGCTTAGCTTGGACAAGGTTTATAATAGATTTGAGTGAAACCTTGATAGTGTTTATAGGTTTGAATGTTACGATAATATTTTTTTTTTCAGAATCTTATCAATCTTGTATGTCGACCCTTGAATATGTGAAAATAAAACTTAGGATGATCATTTGGATTGTTAATATCCTTGTTCATGTTACGGGCTCTTTTCAATCTTTAGATAGTGACTCCCTAATTTGATTATCATTAAAGACTTTGTAGATTTGGACCTTCATTTATTCCAAATGTTCATCACTAGAGATATTTATGGATCTAGTACTTAAGGTGTAGAGAATTCCCATTTTTGAGTAGGCTGATCCAAATTGTTGATCCTAATAAAATAGAAGTGGTGTACTTGAAATATTCTTCTAACAACAACACCCGTTGCCAAAACCTAAGTACCTTAATGATTTTCTTAGTTAAGGATAGTGAATGGGCCTCACTAGTAGTGGTGGACAAAAAGAAGAATCACGATTCACAAACTTTGGATCTATGTGAATTCCTACATGAATCATGATAACACTCAATTTTGTTTTTCTAGCATATTCTTTTACAAATTAAATTGTGGATGGATTTGTGGGAAGGGGAATATATTTCTTTCTTGATGTGTATTTAGTTACAATCAAGTGTCAATAAAGGAGAAGTATATATCACTTATGACATTCACCACTTAATGAGTTATGACCCTAAAAAGTATATATACAAGATTGAATGTATATGTAATATGGGTTGGCTTAGTAAGGTCTTGCATGTGTAATGTGTAAGGATATGCATATATAGAGATCAACATAGTTATTAATAGAGACATAAACCATATGATTTGGTTATAAGTATTTGTTGTGGTTATTAGGAGGATGTTCTCCTATTATGTAAGAAGATAATGTTACTATCATCTCTATTATCTCTTTGTGAGTTGTGTTCCATGTTCATGTTTTGTGTACATTGTGTGTATGTTGGTTTATTATGTTATCTTGAATATTTGGTATATATATTAATGACTATAAGGGGAATATATATGGGGTTGAATGTATATGTTATGGGGTTAAAGGGTTGAAGGAGTTAGCCTAATAAATTCAAAATGTTTAAAAAAACCAATTAAATGATTACATAATTTAATGATTATTAATGAGGCCCCATATAATTAATTGTATAACAATTATAAATTTAAGGTTTCCAAATGTTACACATGTAATCCTTGAAATTGTGTTATTGTAATCCTTGAAATTGTGTTATTGTAAACTTAATGTAAATATGAAGAGTTATAACTGATAGCAACAATAATTTATTTTTGTATATATGAACCTATTATCTTAATGAAAAAAAATAAAAAATTGTGGAGTTATCTTTTTGCCATCTTGGACGACAGTGGTATAAGAACCACATTAAATCCATGAATCATTCTCTGGCCATTTTCTCTCCGTGGGCGTACAAAAACGCATCCTTGTCTGCTCGCCTACCTACTGGAACCCTAGCTGATTCTCTAGTCTCTTCTTAGTATTCCTGTGTCTCTTTGCGCTCTGGCTTATTCTCTATTGATGGTCGCTCAGATATCAGTTCCATTCCAGGGTTTTCTCACGACGGTCTAAAGCCTATCCCTAACCCTAAAATCTCTCACGCATGGTGGTATCCTATCCTCTCTAGTTTTCCTGGCATTAGTATCATCGACCTCATTCCTCTCCTGGTTCATTCCTGCAAGCGCCTATTATTCGCCCCACAGAATTGCAAAGTTTGAAATTACCTTTCACCTGAGTTTTCACTGTTTTCTTACTGTTTTCATCCATGCAACACTGAATTCCATTCTTTCTCAATAGTACTTAAGGGGGAACTAAATTTGATGTGGAGGCTACGTTGCAAATATGCAACAACTGCATCCACAGAATCATCTCGACGTGTAGAGATAGTTTTTTTCTTCTTATCATACGGGTGTCCAATGTGACTCATGATTATGGGCCTTCCACCTCGCTCCACTATGTTGTACATAGTTGGTAGAGTCACATCAATTATGCACTTTCCCTTTCTTGACGACGTTGTGATCGACTTGAGAAGGATGACTTTTTCTTTGAGATAAACTCCTACAACAGAGGCAACAGAATGGGGATATCCAATCCGAATATGAACAATATGTGGTTCCATTGAAAATCATTTTGATAGATAATATAAAGAATGGATCCTCGCAGAATATTTCTTTCATAACGCATAATCTTCTTATAGACTGGTAGAATATAGAGGACATTGTTGTGAAGATGTAGATGTGAAGATACAGCGAAACCCTAAATTCTAATTGAAGAAGCATCAATATCAAAGATAGTTTGTTGTAACTAGAATAAACTCAAGTATATTTCGTGCTTACTTCTTTTTATTTGTTAAGTAAGAGATGAAAAGATGCAGAAAGAATAAACTTAGAGGAAAGGGGGTTGGCATAATCCCCGCAAAAAATATGATCTTCATTGTATCAGTTGTGGAATGAGTTCGACTATAGAATTCCATGGGAGAAGATCAGAGAAGAAAGACATAGTCCAAAAGAAGACAGAGATAGAACCTTGGGTGAAAGGTAAAACACATGTTCATTATGTTGTTTCCTATTGCAATATAGGAGTAAATGAATATCTATTTAATACTTCATTTGCTTCTTGGAGAGATTCATGGCTTCTTGACATAGGTGCAACCTCCCACATGACATTTCAAAGATATTTCTTCAAAGACTTCGATGAAAATGTAGATGACTTAGTGTACTTTACAAATAGATCTAGTCTCAAACATTTGTGAATGGGCATCGTCAGGCTTAAGTTTCTTGGACTCCCAGATTTTCTTCTACACAATGTACTCTATATTCCTGAGTTGCAAATAAGCTTTTTGTACCTTGTGCACATTGGACAACAAGATCACTCTGTTCATATGTTCAATGGAAAATTTAATATAAGGAAGGAATCTGACAACATGGTTGTCATGACCAGAATAGAATATGGAACATCGTTGAATATGAATGGGACATCTGCCCATACACATAGTGTTGCATACCTCTCTCACCATGAATTAGGTATAATTCCATATAGTCTTTTGTGGCATGCTATATTTGGCCATATTAATTATGACAATCTTTGTTTATTAAGAAAGAATGGTGTTTTTGGTTTGTCTACCATTCCTAGAAAACTAAAACAATGTGATGCTTGTATCCTTGGAAAGCATAGAAAACAACCTTTCCATGATTCTACTTCCAAAGCATGTAGAATACTTGAATTGATTCATTCTTATTTTTGTGGTCCTATGTTTGTTCCTTCTACAAATGGAAACAAATATATCATGACTTTTATTGATAATTACACTAGAATGTTTTGGGTGTATTTAACGAAAGAAAAATCATAAGATTTTGAACATTTTAAAAGCTTCATGTACGAATTCAAAATGAAGCTTAGTATCATATTGGTTCTCTTCACACTGATAATGGAAGAATATATACATCTAATGAATTTAAAAGATACCTTCTCCAACATGGGATCAAACATCAAACCACAGTTCCATACAATCCCCAACAGAACGGTGTGGTTGAACAAATGAACAAGACACTCTTAAATATGGTTCGTTCCATGATGGTTTTCAAGAATTCTAAATTGATGTTTTGGGTTGATGCAATTCTATGTGCAGTTTATGCCAACATTTTTTTTCCATCTCATGCTATCAAAAATAGGACTCCATATGAAATGTGGTATGGACACATTCCTTCGGTGAGACATCTTAGGGTATTTGATTCCACCTTCTATGCCTTGATTCCTAAGGAGAAAAGAAACAATCTTGATGCAAGGAGTCGAAAGTGCATCTTCTTGGGGTACTCAAATACCACCAAGGGGTATCGTCTTTGACGCAAACGAGGTCCTTCCTATCACCCCGCAGGGTCTCTTCACCCGACCTCCTGCTCACAGGATCGTTTAAATTCCCTCTTCTACTGAGCCGAAGCGACTCTTTTGATTCTTGCTGGAATCATTGTGAAAATCCCAATCCACAGGTCCTTCCTAATCCCTCACGGCTTCTCCACACCTAACTGTGGTTATCCCCGACTCTGCATCGGGGTTCGGGGCTTCGCGGTTCTCGCTGTCGAGAACTCCTCACTTCTCCAAATCCCTATTTGCGATGAGCTCCTTCTCTATGCGCTAGCCCTCCTGGCTCAGCTCCAGGTCCACATGACCATACCTCCACGTGACCGTGATCAATTTCCCCATCGGGTTTTCGGGGTTTCCAATGTCATGAGTCACAAGTCCACATGACTCGCGATTCTCCGATCCCCGACGCTCCTTTGTGCACTAGCCCCTAGCTAGGTCCTGGTCCATGTGACCGTTGCTTCATGACCGCAGTCAAACTCTCCATCGGAGTTTCGATGTTTACGATGACACAATACGCATGTCCCCGGAACTCGCGATTTCCCGATTCACGATGTGCTCCAGATCGCTGACAGCTGCCCTCCACTACGCCACTGTCCTCCTTCACTACTGTGGTGACAGTTGTACCCCACTGGTCAGGGTTTCGCGTATCGTGATTTCAAAGTGCTCAAACTCCTTGTCACCGGGATCCCCGATTCTCCGATTCCTGATGCGCCTTTACACTGGCTAACCCTCTTGGCATAGCCCCTGGTTCATATGGCCATCACCCGTGACCGCAGCTTTATCCCGTCGGGGTTTCGAGGTTCGTGGTTTCAAAATGCATGAATTCCTTGTGCACGGGATCTCCGATATCCCGATTCCCGATTTGCCGATGAACGACCTCCTGTCGAGCTTTTCCTTGTGGCGCTGGATGATTGCCACGTGTCCTTCCTCCAACGGACGGTCTCGTTTACGTCGGGATTTTAGGACTTTCGAGGTCCTGGTTCCCTCGACCTTGAGAACTCCGATTCTCCGATGACGGCTACACCGACTCGCTCCCGATCTCTGACACCTGTCCCCCGATGATGGACGACTCAGATTCCTCCTCAGGGTTCGCGACTTCAAGTATCCTGAGTGCCTTGTCTCCAAGACTCGCGAAACTCTGATTACCGATTTGCCGATGAGCCTAAACGCCGATGGCGCTGGATCTCCGCCACGTGCCTTCCGCTCAATTGGACAGTCCAGATCCCGTCGATATTTTGCGACTGCCGCTGTCCCAACTCACACGACCTCAAGAACTCCGATTTCCCGATGGCCGATATCCCGATGGCTGTTGGGACTCCTCTCCTCTGTCTGCGAGGTTAACTTCCTTGTAGCTCCCACAGATCTAACGACTAACGGGATTCCTGCTCAGATCTGATGGCCCAGATCTGTTTTCCTTGTGCACTCCTCCTCCCGAGGCTAAATACCGTGCGCCTTCCCCCCGATCCAATGGCTGTCAGGATTTCTAGGTGAGATCTGACGACTGTCGGTCTTCTCTTTCTGTCGACTCCTCCTGAGCTCCTCCTGGATGCTTAATTCAACGACCCAGATCTGCTTTGCTGCCGATCTGACGGCTGTTGTACTCTCACCAGCGTCTCCTTGTACTTTCGTCCTGCCTTGGGAGAATTTCCAAGGTTCTAAAGGCCTCGACCTTTGCTGTCTTTCTCCTCTGCGTGCTCCTTGACTTCGAGCCTCGCGCACGTATGAAATGCTGCCCTTCCTGAGCTTGTTCTTCTCTTTCGAATCCTCAAAGGGTTTTCAATGTTTGCACTCCTGCAGAATAATTGTGCACCTACAGTGCTGTCTCTCCTGAGCTTCCCATGAACACTTAGACCCCTTGAGGGATTTTGTCCTTCTCCTCCCACAGATGGAGAATAAAATGCCTTCCTGGTTCTCTGTTGCTCAGGAAACCTCTTGCTGAGTCTCTCTGGGTGTTCAACAACCCAGTGAAGATCCTTCCTTGGACTCTTCCTTCACATGGCATAACTCAAAGAGTTCTCTGTTCTCCTATGCCTGCTTGCACACTTTATCGACGCCCTCCTGGCGGAGTCTCTTCTCCACAGAACGTTCAATAGTTCTGGGTCCTTGTGCACCTATGAATTTGCTCGATGCCCACCTGGCAGAGCCTTCCAGAATCCTCAGTGATTCTGTTTCCTTTGAATTCACGACAGAGTTCCTTCCTCTATGCACTCCTTGCTCACACACGCTCAATGCCCACCTGGCAGAGCTTCTCAGAACTCCTCAGAGATTCTGATTTCTATCTTCAAACTCTCAGCAAAGTTCTCCTTCAGCACCTTGTGCTTACGCTCAATGTCCACTTAGCAGAGCCCTACAGAACTTACAGCAAAGTTCTGTCCGCAACTGTGTCTCAGCCACATAGCCTTGCCTCCTGAGGTGTTCAACAACCTCAAAGGTCTTCTTCCTGAGTTGATGATTCCAGTCCTGTGCCTCATCACATCTTTGTCTGAACCCGTAGCGTTCAAAAGTGCATCCTCTGTGCACGGCTATCAAAACCTCAGCATCCTGTCATACCCTCCTGGCATGAAGCCTCAAAGACCTCTCAAGCCTGAAATCACACAAACTCCCTGCAAATGCTTAACAAACATACATTCACATCATATATATGGAACACACACAGACATCCATTCAACACAGAACATATGCAGGAAAAACTACTGTTTGTATTAAACAATGGCAAATGCCTGTATTTTACAAAGGTGTTCCTGAGCTCTCTCTGGCTCCTCTCTACTCTACTTGACTAACTCAAAATGAGATCTGAAAATCTCTTTTACCTGAGGGCTCATTCCTCTAGGTTCACCTACTCTAATAAATTACATTCAATGGGCTGTCTAGTCCAGAATCGGATCTAGATCTCAACCACTACACACATTAAATGCCTATCTTATCTACAGCCTGCGCAAAGGCATGGATTTCCTGGCTCACCAGCCTAAGCATTTAAATTACATTCATTTCAAATTCAAATGAGGCTGTGCCCCCCTTCAGCTTTGAATGCATGCGCTCTGACGTGGCTGGCTGGCTGGCTGGCTGACATGGAGCGATGCTCCTGCATCAGTCTTTATGATGAGATAAACAAGAAATTAATCATTTCCAAAGACATGATATTTCTTGAATCCTCCAAGAAAGACAATTGTTTTTGAGAGGCAGCTTGATCATCTGAACAGATTCACTCGTGTAAAGACATACCATGAATTTGATGATGAGATTCCACATATTGAAGGGGAAATCCCTATCTTGGGTCAATCTCTAGAATCTTCTTTTGTAGCACCATCTTCCCCACATGAAGAAGTTCCTTCCACTTCATCAGAACCCAAAGTTCAGTTGGATGATGTGATCAAGAGGATTGAAAAATTGAGGCTTGATGAGAACTCAACACCATCTCAATCAACCGAGAAACCTGGACCATATTAGAAAGTTCCACCAAACTGGCTCACAAAAACACTTGAAAATGTTCATCTTGATGAGGTTAGAAAGACATGAACCAAAATGTCCTCAAAACAAGATGGAGGTAATGTAGATAATTCAAACTCTAGTGATGTAGTTGACATGGATGTTTCATATGATCTCACGATGAATTGGCTTCCTTTAAAGAAGACATTTATCATGATGAATGGAAAGAAGCCATGCTGGAGGAATATGATGCTTTCATCAAGAATGGGACATGGAATTCAGTAGATCCTCTATTTGTAACCAAACAAATCGGTTGCAAGTGGGTGTTCCAACACAACTACAGATCATATGGATCGCTTGAAAAACATAGAGCAAGGATCATGAAAAAATATTTGCATAGAAATAATATGTTCATCATTAGGAGAATTTTTCTCCCACAAGAAAATGGGCTACCATCCACACTTAATTTTCTATGGAAGTACAAAATGGATGGAAAATTCATCAAATGAATGTGAATACCACCTTCTTGAATGGAGACTTGAAAAAGAATGTCTTCATGTCTCTGTTAGCACAAGATTGGTTAAGGTGCCAAGTGTCAATAACAAGCATTGAAAACACTCTCACAAAGTTCAAGCATCAAAATCACTCATGGATTTGCGCTACCCAATCGCACGTCGACACACAAGCATGCACTACCTAAATTCTGGTAGAAAACGAATTGTGCAGAGTTATTTTACCAGTTTTGAGTCACTAACTTAAAACTTCGATTGTGAACAATTGAGAAGGTATTTTTGAAAACTGGAGGAGGTTTTTGTTTATAGCATTCCAAATAACAAAAACCTCTCTTAGTTTTTCAAAATGTGTTACGGTTTGAGAGATATTATACATAGAAGTGGTGCTACCAAATCTGCACAACGACACTACCTAATTTCCTGTAGCGGTCATGGTTTTGATATTCGCCTTGTTGGGAGGTTGCCACTTGTCAAGGAGGATTCAAATGACTTCTCAAGGATCAGTTATATGTCAAGGAACACATGTACCTAAGATTTAGCTCCAGAAAAGTCCTCTTGCAATGAGGTGGAGACATTTTATTAATGACTTCCAAATAATTCTTGAAAAATAGCAGTTTGTTGGATTTTTGTCTCTTTGATTGTTGCCACCTATTTCCAAGGTTTAGAATCCAATGGAGGAGATGGGATTCGGCCTCCTAAGGTCATGAGTATTCTATTTTATATTTAAGGAAGGAAATATCTCTTGGAGAGGGGATTCATGAGTCGAGGGAGAGACTCGAGAGGTCTGGGTAAAATTTCAAGATCCGTGAACGAGATATAAAGGCATGAAAATTCTTTGATTTCAATTTGCAGACATGTGCTGCTTTTTTATGTAAAAGACTTCAGCGGAAAATGAAGTTATGTTTTAGTTTGTTTTCTCTTTTCTGTGTAAATCATTTTCCCATCTTTCATCTTCTTGGATATGTGTTGCTGCTATAGGTTATATGTCTGCAATTTCTATGCTGAGAGGGTTATTGTATAGGATATGCTCTAGCCCTTGCCACAGGCTTATCTGAGTTTTAATTCATCTTTAGAAAGGTTTTCTGAAAACTGAGTTTTTTCCTCTTATTGTCATATGTATTGAAGATCATGATGCTCTTTGATCATTTTCAGTTTTGTTTTTCTTATTTCTTCATTCCATCTTTTTATAAGCATTATAATTGATCCCAACTTTGTTGACCTAATTTGCTGCACATAGAATGTTAGTTCAAGATTACATTTTTTTTTCATGGACTCCATGCCTAATGGTTTCATTGCTTTCTTGATTAATTTAACCACTCTCATAATTTCCTAAAACCCATCTTATCCAAATTAAACCCTTATCATTTCAAGATGTGTTGGGCTTGTACTTGAAGCAGTCCAAGTGCAACTTCCAGTGCTAACATCTTTTGCCACTGTTGCCGGGGAAAGATTTGAGAAGATTGAAAATATACCTAGGAAGAACAACATTGCACAACTCCAACTTTATATGGTGACTAAAGTTGGACACCTTCAAGACTGCACATTCACCATGGCGACTCCATTTTTCAGAACTTGTTGGTGACTCCACTGGAATGAGACCAATTAATGTCTATGAAGTATATCTTGGCTAGGAGGTTTGCCCCACTCAATTTCTCATCCATAGATGATTATCCACATCATGTGCCTCTTATTGATGAATGGGAAGATCTACTTCCTAGATTTTATGAAGGTGAGGATGACAACCCTGTTGAGCATGTTCAAGAATTTCATGCTTTGATGAAACAACTTGACATCCATCATGAAGATATATTGATGAAAATGTTCATGTATTCATTGGATGGGGATGCAAGTAAATGGTATTTCTCATTACCCCCTTCTAGCATTTCATCCTTGAAGAATTTCCATAGAGTATTCAATGAACACTGCAAAAGGTTTTATCCCTCTGAAAGTATTTGTCATAACTGTTGTGAGGGATATGTAGAATGTGCTCAAGATTTGTTAGATTGCTTTGCTGAATATAAAGATGAAAACGATTTTATTCACTATCCAAATGAAAGCATAAAGAATACTCTTGTATTTGGAGAGGACAACATTCATAACTTTGTTTCAGATGAAAATCATGTGTATGAACAACTAGAAGCAACAATTACTGCTGTCCCTGAAATGGATATTTTTAACAATTATATTCTTGATGAAATTACTGTTTTAGAGGTTGATCATAGGTATGAAGGGAAGCTTGTTTTTGATGAATATTATAGTAATGATGAGAAACAAGATTATCCTATATTTGATCACTATGAATACAGGGAGTATGATGCAGGGGTTGGTCTTGTCACAGAAGACATAACCCAAAGATTTGACCGGGAGAAACCCTTAGTTGAGGCACATGAGGAGATCATTTATACACAACCAGAAGTAAATCAACAATCATCTGTGTATCAAAAACCACCTACGTCAATCCTTCTTCCACTTGTACCCACAATTTACAGTAATCAAATACAAGTGGAAAAAGAAATATGCTATCAGTCCCATGTGTTTTGTCACCATTTTCCTGACCCTGTAGGGGTGTATATGGAGTTGTATTTCTCAAATGTTTTGGAACCTGTAAAATTTATTGTGTCAGAAGAAGTCAGAGGAGATATAGGAAATATTTTAAAACCATTGTCATACTCCTCTTGTCTGCTGTCAATCATTGGCATTATAAAGACTCATGCCAACAAGTTGCTTGAATGGCTTTGGTGGAAGTTTGCCTTCACCTATCCCATTGTAAAAGTCAATTATCTTAGGTTTTGTACATAAATAAGCTCCATCGAGAGCAGATGTGTTTGCTTTATGCTTGAAATTAGGGTTATATAAGTGGTCAGTATGTTGTATTCAACACGATGCATTAGAGAATGACTCCACAATCCCAACGGATAAGGCACTGAAACTACAAGAGTTCTTAGAGCTTCACATGGAGGACTCTATCCCCCATGGAACCTATGTTAGAAAAAGATTGGTTAAGGTGCCAAGTGTCAAGAACAAGCATTGAAAAAGATCTCACAAAGTTCAAGCATCAAAATTACCCATGGATTTTCACTACCCAATCGAACGCAGACACTACCTAAATTCTGGCGGAAAACAAATTGTGCAGAGTTATTTTACCAGTTTTGAGTCACTAACTTAAAACTTTGACTTTGAACAATTGAGATGGTATTTTTCGAAACTGGAGGATTTTTTTGTTCATAACATTCCAAATAACAAAAACCTCTCTCAGTTTTTCAAAATGTGTTACTGTTTGAGAGATATTAGACATAGAAGTGGCGCTACCGAATCTGCACAACGACGCTACCTAATTTCCTGTAGCGGTCACAGTTTTGATATTCGCCTTGTTGGGAGGTTGCCACCTATCAAGGAGGATTCAAATGAATTCTCAAGGATCAATTAGATGTCAAGGAACACCTGCACCTAATATTTAGCTCCAGGAAAGGCCTCATGCAATGAGGTGGAGACATTTTATTAATGACTTCCAACAAATTCCCGAAAATTAGCAGTTTGTTGGATTTTTGTCTCTTTGATTGTTGCCACCTATCTCCAAGGTTTAGAATCCAATGGAGGAGATGGGATTCGAACTCCTAAGGTTATGAGGATGCTATTTTCTATGTAAGGAAGGAAATATCTCTTGGAGAGGGGATTGATGAGCCAAGGGAGAGACTCGAGAGGTCTGGGTAAAATTTCAAGATCCGTGAGGGAGCTAGAAAGGCATGAAAATTCTTTGATTTCAAGTTGCATACATGTGATTCATTTTTATGTAAAAGACCTCAGCTGAAAATGAAGTTATGTTTCAGTTTGTTTTCTCTTTTCTGTGTAAATCATTTTCCTATCTTTCATCTTCTTGGATATGTGTTGCTGCTATAGGTTATATGTCTGCAATTTATATGCTGAGAGGGTTATTGTATATGATATGCTCTAGCCCTTGCCACAGTCTTATCTGAGTTTTAATTCAACTTTAGAAAGGTTTTTTGAAAACTGAGTTTTTTCCTCTTGTTGTCATATGTATTGAAGATCAGGATGCTCTTTGATCATTTTCAGTTTTGTTTTTCTTATTTCTTCATTCCATCGTTTTATAAGCATTATAACTGATCCCAACTTTGTTTACCTGATTTGCTACACATAGAATGTTAGTTCAAGATTATAGTTTCTTTTCATGGACTGCATGCCCAATGGTTTCATTGATTTCTTGATTAATTTAACCACTCTAATAATTTACTGAAACCCATCTTATCCAAATTAAACCCTTATCATTTCAAGATGTGTTGGGCTTGTACTTGAAGCAGTTCAAGTGAAACTTCCAACGCTAATAGTCTCAACCAAAAGGATTTGTTGTGAAGGGACAAGAACATAAGGTATGAAAGCTCATCAAATACTTATATGGCTTGAAACAAGAAGCGCGATCATGATATGAAAAGTTAATCAAGTATCTTCTTAAATTGAATTTCAAGCATTTCAATATTGATGATGCAACTTTGTTTGTCAATAAAGTTGGAAAAATTGTTTTGTATCTTGTATTATATGTAGATGATTTGTTCATAACAGGGAACAACGAGAAATGAAGTGCATCCATAAAGAAAGAGTTGAAGAAAAGATTCAAGATGACAGATTTGGGACATCTTCACTACTATTTGGGCATTTGAGTGATACAAAATCCAAAGTACATATTCATCTCCCATAAGTACATTGGAGAAATTTTGAACAAGTTTGGCATGGCTTAGTGCAATCCAATTTCTACTCCAATGGAACATAATTTGACACTCACATCAAAACAAGGGAATGAATTTGAGGATGCAACCAAGTATAGGCATCTTGTGGGAAGTCTTATCTATCTTACTACCTCAATACCAGACATTTCATTTGTTGTTCGGATTCTTTCTGGGTTCATGCAAAAGCCTTGTGAAGGACATTGGTTTGCTACAAAAATAGTTCTGAAATACTTTAAAGGAACTCAATATTTTGGAATTAGGTACTTGAAGGTGGATGACCTCAACCTAATCGAATATTTTGATTCAGACTTTGATGGGGATAAAGAAAATAGAGTATCAAATTTAGGTTATCTCATGAGTCTTGGATCAACATATATCTCTTGGAGATCACACAAACAATCAATCCCAATAGATTCCACAATAGAGGAAGAGTATGTGGTAGGTGCATAAGCGACAAAGGAGATTGCGTGGCTCAGGAAAATACTTGATGATTTGCAGGAGAAACAAGTAAATTCTACTCATATTCTAGTTGAAAATACTTCTACAATCAAGTTGGATAATAAACCTAGATTCCATGATCAAAC